>JAYMFT010195145.1:0-11786 GCA_038088735.1 Panulirus argus
AATGTACGTGTCAGGTCTTACGTATCTTCGCTTAGTTGAGTTCCTAAAGTGAAGGAATTTGACAACTGAGGCGTGGTTGCGGAAACAAGAGCAGGATTATGAAACAAGCAGTTGTGGTGATTGCTACGCGCTAGTCCCGTCTCATTGTTTAGGAACTACCCTTGATTCCAGACACTGTTTAAGCGTGTCTAAAAGCTGCTAAAGGTAAACGTGGAAAAGACAGCTTGTGTGATAATCTGTGGTGATCCGAAGCCAAATAAGCATTGTGAAGCATCAATAAAAAAGGCGAATAAAACTCTCGGCTTCATTGGCAAGTCACTCGAATTCATGCTCAGGAAATGATCCCCATCGTTTACCGTCCGCTGGTGCGTCCTCACGTTGGGTATTGCTTTCACTATCGGTCACCTCATTTGAATAAAGACGCAAACAGAATGGAGAGAGCAGAACGGCAAGCTGCCGGAATGATTCCCGGACCGATAAACAAATCCTACGAGAGCCGAATGAACGGCTTAAGTCTATTCAGCTTAGGTAAAAGAAGGTTGAGAGCTAAGTTACTACAGATATTCAAAATTATCAAAGGCTTTGGTAGTCTCCATATTTACTCAGCTATCTAGGGCTTGATTTCTGTGATTTCGCTCATAGCAATGGATATAAACTTGTGAGAAAACGTTTTACTTCGAGTGAAGCAAGAGTCTTTTTTCTCCATTAAGATTTACCTTTTTAAATACTTGAAAGCAATATCAATGACTGACACTTGGCTGTTAGTCTATGACTGACTATATTTGTACCTCCGGTTTAAGTCGACTGCTTTAGTCATTTGTTTGCCTCTCTACTCTTTACCACACTAATCTAAATGATTCTGATGTATATTACTGTCACAAAAACAATCTCAAAAGGACCTATTGAGATATTGTTGTTTGCTATCCTTTGTAGGATGTTTTCTGCATTTCGTTGAGTCATATTTGTAGAACAACTGGTAGATTCGGGGTCTCGTCTGCTTACTCCTGCGGAGCCCCATTTATGTGAAATCCATTTCCCAGAAGAAAAACGTGTCATGAGATGATTCTGGATCGTGTTTAATAATGACAAACTGAAATGACTTTTTTTTGGGGGGGGAGGGGGGGAAATTTGTTACGTATTTCGGGAGTATGAAGTGCGTCGCCTATGGGTTGGTGGACTTTGACCAGAGGACAACAAAGAAATGCCTCATTGAGGCATTCCGTTAGCCATTTCTATGGGCTGTTGCAGTGAGATGTGTTCTCTCTAAACACTGTTCTCGCTTTGTTCTACACATCAAACGTACGCCGGAGATTCAGTCGAATGCAGTCGCTGACCAGCTGGCTACTGACGTTTGAACTCAGACTTACACTGAGCAGATTCTCCGACAACAACTTGTATTGCTTCGGAGAACGGCGAAAAGACATTGTTCGGTGGCATAACCACTAACTCCCGTCCTTCTACTCCTCATACTTCCCGTACTGCATACAGAACCTTTCCGCTCGACAAAAACATTTTTCCAAAAATAAATCATCCCGGCAGCCACTAATTTTTATCCTGACCGGGAAACGATGAAATATTGTAAGCTTTGTGGAGGTTAGTCATCGTACTTCCAGTAACTTCCTCGGCTTGTCTACGTACGGAAGACTGGACCACCTTTTTATGATTTAGATTGATATGGAGACCAGAGACTTGAATACTGTTCAGTCCTTGAGCACGATAGGGTGAGCCTTGATCACGACGGTACGACCCTTGGGTATTATAGCCTGGCCTTTGGCATAACGTCATGTCAAAATCCATCACACTTAAGGATCGTCCCGTCGTGCTCCAGGAGTTAAAAGAGTTCATCCTACAGTCGTCACAATATTCTCACAGGGTAAATTCCCTCACGCTCCTTCCACGAATTTCTAATTCTAAACTCATACAAGACTCGGGTGTCTCTCTGAACTATTTACAGTGTGAGAGTGCGACCAGGTGTGCCTCTAACGTCACAACAGGGACGTGTTTTGATTAGACATCTGAATGTGTGGCTGCAACGACGTCACTGATGTCAACTGTGGCGAGGGAAGGCTTGTCAAATGAACACGCTTTTCACTTGTCCTTGCTTCTTACGATGAACAGGACCCACACGCCTTTGTAAGACTAGTTTAACGAGTAATAGCTGATGCTATAGCGTACTGAATTAAAGAATTACTTCGTTGCTCTTGAAGAAGTAGCAGTTTTTTTAAACCCAGGATCAGCAGAATATATAAAGATGCTATTTCATACAAAAAAAAAAAGATCTTAGGTTTAGGAAAATTATTCCTCTCTCGTCTCTAGACCAGCAGAGGCCAGTGTGTCTACGGCCACAATGAATTCACAACCTCGTCACACACGCTGATGCAGTCGACACCAAGTTCGTCCTTCATTAGATTCCCAACTCGTGGGGCTGGTTTACTATGGACATATTAACGACGGACAATATTTCTCAATGTTATATCACTAAGTCCTCTGAGCATGAGCAGATATTGTGGTGAAATCGCTCCTCGTTGGCATGAAGCACCTGCTTCACTGTCATAATCTGATCAGGTACTTGACATTAACCTCGCGTGACCTTGGCTAACCAATGACCCTGACCTACACCAATTATGCCCACTGGCGGGGGTCATCTGACTGGCTCTTAAATAGGCTTGCAACAACCACCTGTAAAACAGTTACGAGCGCTGCCCTGACGCCTGAACACATCCCTTCCGTGTGACTCCTGCCTCAAATGGTTACTCCTGGAGGACTCAGCATCGGATCCTTCCTACAGCAGTAGCCCCAGGATTCTATGTTTCTTTCTCCCGCCGACAAAAGCCCCGTGGGACGCTGCCAACTCCCTTCTCTCGCAACAGGTTTTATAGGATTCCGGTTACGCCTCTTTCCCTGCAATCGCTGAATTCTTTTCAAATATGGAACCTCAGCGAACTGCTTCCTCTCCTCTTGCCACACACAGAGTAGCAAAGCTACGGAACCTGGGCAGCTCCTCCTGCCACAATTTGCACAACCACTGGACCTTGGCTTGCCACCTCTCCTGTAGCTGCACCACGAGACCCAGGCAATGCCACACCTCTGCGGGACACCTGCCATTGCCCCAGGACCGTGGAAACTCTGCCCATAACATCTCACCTTGCCTCAACTCACCTCTCCTTCTTGCCTAACCCTGCATCACTTGCGTCACCTCTTTGCTTATCCAATACAAGACTGTCTTTTCTGACCACTACAGAGAATTTAGACACTGAAGAACACCGGCTAAGGACTCATCCACGCAGTGCATGACTTATCAGTCGAGGCTGTGTGAGTGTGTGGTGGGTCAAGGGGTGGGAGAAGGTGGGCAGTCGGGGTGGGGAAAGTGGTGATGAGACTTCCTACGAAGTGTAAAGAAGGCAGTACGTGGATGGGTGACCTTCAAGGGGTCAGGTCAAAGGTCACGCTGTCATTCCCGAGGGTCGCACCATCGCGTGGAAGGGACTGTACCGTCATGCTCAAACTTTGCACATTTATGCTCAAGGGTTGCACCGCCTTGCTCAAGAGGGTTATGACCGTAATCCCTCTGCCAACAGTCGGTTAAAACAGTAAACATATCCTAAGTGGCAGGCAAATACCTACCTAATGGACATATTACCCTCTGCAAGATGCGATGTAAATATTTGCCTTGATCAATGTTCTCAGGAGACACATTACTCTCAGCGACGCCATGCCTTCAGAAATAGCACTTGCCCCTGCAAACAGCCAAGACACTGACCTCTGTGACCACCTCGCTTGGACCCTGGGTCTGTGTGGTCTGTGTATCTATGTAACTATAGATCTGTCTCAGAAACAGACGCATTTCTACATCTCTCTCAGTAGCAACCTGAGTGGTTAACTGTGGCGTCTGTGTGTGTGTGTGTCTCTCTCTCTCTCAGGAAATGAGGCAATGGTACCAGCAACAGCGCCTGACTCAGCAGCAACTCTCTCCTGGTCACCACCACTAGCAACAACAAACCATTTTCCCAAACTCGTCAAGAACCAGCAAGATAACAAATAGACATATACCCGCAAGATAACAGCTAGATAATAGTGGTGATAATCACACGTATGATCCGTATACATATGCCCCATCAGCCATCATATTTTTTTTTTTTTTATGGCCACGGTAAGAGAGTCTCCACTTATCCCAGTCCTTACATGCCTCCCTCGCATGCACCACTCCACGCATTCCTCCACCATTTCTCTCCTTCCAGTTTTCTTCCAACCTCTTTCCCCATATTACAGGTGGTCTTCCTCTCACACGAAACCCTTTAATCGTACTGTCACACACTCTCCCTGCAAACTCCCCGTCTTGCATTCTTTGCACATGCCCAAACCACCTCAAAGGATTACGTTTCACCCATTCTACCACTGGACAATTCACTCCCTTTGCATTCCCTGCCATACCACATCTCTCATACACCCTTTCATTTCTCTCTTCATTCCAACTAGTCACACCTCATGCTCTTCCCAAAAAGCTCATTTCCACAGCCTTTGACTTATTCCTAGTCCATGATTCGGCTGCATAGGTCAGTTGGGAGGACTATTCTGTCCCTTAATCCTCTCTTCACTCCCATACTTACATATCTACCCTTCATTACTCTATTAAGGGACCCAGTGACTCTTTTACCTTGTACTGCGCTCTCCTTTATCTCTCCTTGCATATCACCACACTTACCCAAGACAGCTCCCAGATACTTAAATTCTCCAACCTCTTCCTGTCTTTTTCCCGCCATATTCATAACACAATTTAGTACTTTCTTCTCTCACTCTACTGGGCTTTGCAAAATCAATACTTTCACTCTGTTTCCATGCAAAAATTATTACTTTACTTTTACTCTCATTTTCCCTCAATTGCCGACACTTACACATCATAAAACACACTTACAACCTTCTGCAACTCCTCTTCACTCTCGGCAAACAACACAGTATCATCCACAAACAGGCCTGCCACTAGCCACCACACCTCACCTCTACACTCCATCTCTGCACCCCTTTCCCTCAGTTTTGCTTTCACCTTCTCTTATCACTGCGTCCATATATATGTCATAAAGCCACAGTGACATCACACAGCCCTCTAATTTTAGATCAGCCCCACCAATCGGTGCAGCGGCTTCACTATTTCACTACATGCATGAGTTTGCCTCCTGAAGAACAAGTCGGGGATGTCCTCGGAGGTTAGACGCCATTCGTAGAGCTCCGGAATATTTCTCTTACAATTATCATCGCTAGTGATTTACTCTCTCTCTCTCTCTCTCTCTCTCTCTCTCTCTCTCTCTCTCTCTCTCTCTCTGTCCCAGATCAAGTGACTTGTCTCTCTTCCAGCTGCGTCTCGCGGGCTTTGGTGTCACAGACGACTGACTGACAAGACAGCTGGCCTGACTTTACCTGTTCGGGGTCCGTGATCACCACCGCCACATCATTAGCTGACTTCCGACTGCTCTGGCCAACTTGTGGACGTCTAAGTTACCCTCTGCGACTTGGGACATCACCCTCCCCTCTCCCCTTCCGCCCGTCAAGTTACCCTAACTAAAGTTACTTGAGGTTGGTCGCTGATGAATAGATCCCGGCTGCACTGGTGCTGTTCTGCCTGAAGTTGAGATGGTTGGTGTACTTTAACACTGGCTGGTCTTTTGTTCATCCAACTTACATTTGCGTCTTGGGTTATGTTGTAAAGACAATGTTGTACACACACACACACACACACACCTGTAAACACTGTTTTAAAATAACTAAGTTTCAAAACCCTTCATTAACCATACGAGCAGTTCTGTGAGCTAACATTAAGCTCATAAGTTTTCCTCAAAAAATGCGAGTTAGTTATTTTGGCAACGTCAGAGAAAATACTGTGATTACCCCTCGTGACAATGGCTCTTTTGAACCACACAGAAGCTTAACACAGGAAACTGTGGGGATTTATTTGAGTCCTTGCTTAAGCCCTGACCTGCAGCTCAGGGGATCATATTGGACTAACTTGTATCACGTAGATCATGGAGACAACAGTAACAAGGCTAATACAAAGGAATTCACACAGCAGCAAACCACTGGGTCCTTTCGATGCTGTTTGTGATTGTGGAAGATATCAGAAATCCACAGATCAGTAGGGTAAAAGTTAGAAGGTATACAGACAATTCAAGGAGAATAACCTGCAAATTGTCAGTGTGGCTAAGGAGGCGCAGATAACGTAAGTCATGGACTTGAAGCGAAATGTTTATCAAGTCTGTTCTTAAACGTATCTACAGCACTGCATTCAACCACTCTAATTGGCAGATCGTTCCATATGTTAACAGTCCTGTTGAAGAGGAAAAGTGCTTCGCCTCATTCGAGGCAAAACGTTTGACAACGAGTTTGTTGTATCCATTACTACGAGTAACAGCAGACGAATCAAGACTTCAGTAAGTAACTTGATAATTTTGAATACTTGTGTTAAATCACCTCTCAACTTTTTCTTTTCTAAGGTAAATGGATTCAAGTCGTTTAATCTGCACTCGTTGGTTTTGTTTCTTAGGCCGGGATTCTTCTTGGTTGCTCGACGCCGTCCTCTTTCCATTCTGTCTGTGTCTTCCCTCAAGCAGGGCGACCAAAGGTGAACACAGTATTCAGTATGGGGGAAGCACCAAATGAATTATGGAAAGCAGAGACGATTTCCTTAGACTTAAATTCGAAAACCTTGCTTTTAAATATTAGAATCTAGTTCGCTTGCTATTGCTTGTTAGTTTGCTTTTTCGTTTTTACCACCCTTATGTAAAACTTTGCGTTTATCGATACTAAATTTTTTTCCCACTAACAAGCCCAGTCCATCAGCTTGTCTCTATCAGTCTGAAGCCGCAGACGTTCAGCTTCTGTTGTAGATTTATTTTCCTCAGCTTAGTACCACCCGAGAATGTTTATATCCAACGCTTGGTTCCTTTTAAGAGTAAGAAAAGACATAGTAACTAACGTTCCCTAGGGTGTGCTAGGGTCAGAAATCCCTCCCCAAGACTAGGTCAGCCTCCACAAGCTAAACTGACCCTCGAACATTAACCTCGTCTTTAGCACAGGTCTCTGCGTATCGCGTACTGCGGAGATTAAAGGAACTCCAGCGATCCATCATCATTCACGGGGAATAAGTCTATAATCCCTGTAACTGCTCTAAATCCCGGGTTATTACAACATATCAGTCCTTCAGACCCTATTCCTTCCTTACGTCATCTTCTTCCAGGCAGCAAATATGGAGGCTCAGAGAATCAAAGACCCCTCTCCCATCACTTTTCTTTTACTGGACAACAAATGCCTTGTGTTCCTTCTCTCTCGCTTCCAGGAAACCTTCCATTCTCCCCCTACTTTTTTGTTTTCTATCTTCCAGGGGGACATTACATTTTCTGACCCTACTAAATCATCTTCTCAGAATGGAGGTTATGGGAGTTAGCCATTGTACGACTCACAAGACACATCGTGCATCTCATATCTGAGTCTTCTCTCACAAGCTGGTTTTCCTGGAACCCCAGAACTTGCAGGGTTCCAGGCAGGGGCTTTGGCGCTGTCGCCAGCCAGGGAATATCCTGGAAATGCACCACAGAGATATAGTCTTTTGTCAGCGGGACCTCAGAAGCTGTTCCCAGATGAAGACAGTTGCACGACAGACGAGTTGTTATGATCAACTGGATCCTTCGGGTCTTCCAGGAGGTGTGAGGTGTCGCGGCTCTTGGGAATATTTAGGGAAGGTGGTGCGCCATGTTGGTCATCCCTTATGAAGTTTGTTACACGACTTCCGATGCTCTGTAGAACTGGTCGAAACTGTTGGGTGCAAGAGCGATGCTACCCTACAAAACTGGTCGAGTGTATTTGTTACTAGAGACATGCTGCCCAACAGAACTGGTCGAGTGTATTTACTACTAGAGACATGCAACCTTACAGAATCGGTCGAGTGTATTTGCTACAAGGGCAATACTAATCTACAGAACTAGTTCATTCTGGTGGTTACTATGCGATCCTACAGTAGTGGTCGAGTGTACTGGCTACAGGAACAATGCAATTCTACAAAACCGGTCGAGACTACTGTCTGCAGGAACTTAGTTATCCTACAATGTCGCCTGCCGACATTGTACGCAGTGTGGGGAACGCAACCGCGGGAGGCACGCTACCCTTATGTACATCCAGCAGTAAGACGAATGTCGCCTGGAACGATATGTCATCTGCGACAGTCGTAAGGAGACACGTCTGAAGGAGACAGACGGTACGTCTGTATAGTGACGCAGCCAGCAGGTCCTTTACGACCTGGAAACGTCAGTAGGAAAGAACTAGAACATTGAGCTAGTACTTATATCGCTTACGATGGATGCCCGATGCATAATACTTCCAGTTAAAGGGAAATGTACTTTGGGGATTTGTTGCAATATCATTCTCCTTAGCTTGGAACATCCCCAACAATAACGCCCGATCGAAGTTGTGAAATAACCCAGGAACAACCCCGGAAATAACCCCAGAAATAACCATAGAACAATCCCGGAAATAACCCTGGAACAACCCCGGAAATAACCCCAGAAAAAACCCTGGAAGAGTCCTGAAAATAACCCCAGAAATAACCATGGAACAACTCCGAAAATATCCCCAGAAATAACCCTGGAACAACCCCGGAAATAACCCCAGAAATAACCACCTAACAATCGAAGAAACAACCCCAGAATTCCCCCTGAAATAACTTAAGGAAATCCGGATATAACCCTGGAAAAAACCTACAAATAAATCAGAAACAATGCCGGATATAACCTCAGAAACAACCCTAAATAACCACGAAACACCCCCTGATATAACTCCGTAAAAATCAAAGCATAACCCTGAAATATTCCTCGAAATAGCCATGGAAGGAACCTTGAAAAGCCTGCAAGAAAACGTGAGATGACGTTGGAACAACACCTGGAAATAACCTCCCAAAAAATAACCATTAGATAATCTTGAAACGGTCCCGGAAATGACCACGGAAAACCCCCTCTAAAATCACCCTGAAACAGCCCCCCGGAAATAACCTCGACCAGAACCCTGACATAACACTAGAACGACCCCGGAAACAGCCGTGTGTGTACACGCGTGAGAGGAACCTATGAAGGTGCGAGGGGCGGCCAATGTTATTGGAATAGGAGAAGAAAAATCATGACATGACAGGTCACCACAGCGTGAGTCTTGGGGGAAGGTTTGCGATATGGGAGTGACCAGTGTCGGGAATTTGGGGGTGGGGGGTTGGGGGTGGGGGACTGACTGACTCCGCCCGGGCAGGTCCTGCATATCTAGGACGATCAGGTCACCTCTAACGAGTCGGCTATCTCCCCCTGAGTCGACCGACCCACCCACTTGGAAGTGCTTATCACGTACAGGGCTTCACGAGTCGACCTACCGAAGGATTCGACAGGTTGAGAGGCCGGAGGTCGTTGGGACAAGGGGCATTATTTGCCCGAGTGATGAACACTTAGAGTTTCCCAGGGTCTGGTGACCACTTCCAGGTCCTCGACACTTCCAGGACCTAGACACTTCCAGGACCTCGACACTTCCAGGACCTCGACACTTCCAGGTACTCGACACTTCCAGGACTTCGACACTTCCAGGTACTCGACACTTCCAGAACCTCGACACTTCCAGGACCTCGACGCTTCTAGGATCTCGACACTTCTAGGTCCTCGACACTTCCAGGACCTCGACACTTCCAGGACCTCGACACTTCCAGGTACTCGACACTTCCAGGACCTCGACACTTCCAGGTACTCGACACTTCCAGAACCTCGACACTTCCAGGACTTCGACACTTCCAGGTCCTCGACACTTCCATGTCCTCGACACTTCCAAGACCTCGACACTTCCAGGCCCTCGACACTTCCAGGTCTCTCCATAAGACCACCTCCAGGTTCTTGTGCTTCCAGTTCTTCGACACATTCCATGTCCTTAAGTGACCTCTTCCAGGTCCTGAGCACATCCAGTGCTTGAAAGTATCTCTCTCTCTCTCTCTCTCTCTCTCCCTCTCTCTCTCCTGCCCCTGCAGTGTAAACAGATCTAAGGTTGACATAGATGACTGGAGCATCTTTTCCTTCCCTCTGGCACAGCCTTGGCCTCTCTCTTCACTGCTTCCCAAGACGAGCTCGTACACGGAGGCAGAGGCTATAACCACCACATCACAACCAGCGCGTAACAATGACCACGATACAACCAGTAGGTAAAAAACACCACATCACAACCAATGCATCACAAGGATCATATCACACAATCTGCAGGCCATAACCATCATATCACAACCACTACAACATAATTTTAATCCATTCGTCTATAACCCACAGCGATCACAGACAGACAGACAGACAAACAGATAGACAGACACACACACACACCTCCGTGGTTACTGACCGTCACGCATGCGCGGGCAGCCTGGGGTCAAACCCGCATAGGGTCGAATCCTGGTCGTTTCAGCCGGTCCACAGTCCACCCAGCTGTTCATCCTCCCATGGGGACTGGTCGATAAAATGGATACCTGGCATAGGCTAGGGTGTGTGTGTGTGTGCATGCATACATACTGTATATACAAGGTTAAGAGACGGGGCAGCGCGATTGTAAAACTCTCTCTTTAACACACATTGTAACCACAAATCATAATTACACACACACACACACAAATATACACACAAACACACACATACACACACACACATACACACAGACACAGACAAACACACAGACACATACACACAGACACAGACAAACACACACACACATACACACAGACACACACACACACATACACATACACACAGACACACATACACAGACACACATATACACACACACACACATACACACAGACACAGACACACACACATACCCAAGCCCAGCATATATACCCAGACCAAACACACCCCAAATGATCCGCCAAATTTGCGACAGAGAAATTTCTTTTTTACGATCGTCTCGTACGAAACTGTATCTTCCATTGCCGATCCCCACTCTCTCTCTCTTCCTCCATCCCTACTCCATCAGACAGCAGCTTCCCTCACTCCTTCCTCCTCCTCCTCCATGTCCATCTATGGAGCTTAGCGTTAAAAATAACTACAGAAAAAAAAGATGAATGATGTCTGACCTTACCTTTTTTATGGTCGATATTTGCATATTCCATCTCGCGCCGTCACCTTATAGTGTGTGTGTGTGTGTGTGTGTGTATTTTGTCCTTTCACTCAAGGTTAGTAACACACACACACACACATACATACATAAGTTTGGTTAGGAGTGGGTACAAAGGACTGACCACAGAAACCCTTTCCTTAGCTTATCCCAGGAGCTATGGGCTAGTGGCTAGGACAGAGACGTCCGGGCGTTTGGCTAGGAGCTGTAACACCGTAAACACACCCCATCCCATAATCCTAGGCTTACACTAGCATCTGCAAAGGAATGCAACCCAGTCTCGCCCAGTGAACAGTGTCGAAATCTGACGTTGAACATCTCCCAGCCAAAGCTCGGAACAGAATCGCTTGGTAGAATCTCAGAGTTCAGAACAGAATCTCCTTTTAGGACCCCAGTGCTCAAAGTAGAATCTTTCTCACAGAACCGAAAGCTCTGAGTAGATTCTCCACCTAGAACATCACAGCTCACGACAGAATCACCTTGTGGAACCCGACGATCTATAGAATCATAGCCAAGAGAGACAGATAGATAAATAGATAGATGGATAGTTAGAGAGATAGATAGATAGAGAGAGAGAGAGAGAGAGAGAGAGAGAGAGAGAGAGAGAGAGAGAGAGAGAGAGAGAG
>JAYMFT010195156.1:0-11786 GCA_038088735.1 Panulirus argus
TATATATATATATATATATATATATATATATATATATATATATATATATATATATATATATATATGTATATATAAATGTATAAAGACTAACAGACGGCAATACGAGTGTAAGACTCTCCCCTCGAGATAGTAATGAGACACACATACAGACGAACCCGTAGCGGTGGTCACACTCGGGTAAGGTATAATGAAGAACATTTGCCCGCGTCATCGCCCTCACCATGGCTACCGGACCCAACCCTCGCCACATATCTGTAGCAAGTCAAGCGGGAGACGGTAGACCCTAACACGTCTCGGTGGGGAAGTGTGGACGTGGGTGTAGGTGGGGAGATGTGTAAGTGAGGGGTTGTGTAGGTGAGGGGTTGTGTAGGTGAGGGGTTGTGTAGGTGGGGAGCTCTACTATTGTACGTATGCAGGTGACTGATTGTGTGGTGGAGATAACCTGTTAGTCATTCATATATTGTGGGTACCCAGTTGTGAAGAGCTAATTATGATTATTTTTGATTACCAGTTTTTAGTTAAATAATTGGGATTATCTTTTTTTTTAGTGACTAATTACGAGAACCTATTTATAATATTGCCAGGGGGGGAATGTCTTTACCTGTAGGGACCCATCCCTTATCCGCGTGCCTACTATCACACATACTTCAAAGGTATTAGTAAAGTATTCTTTATTAAGTCTCTCTTAATACTCTTCCTACATTTACCAACCACTTTGTTACTGTCAAAATATTTTTCGCCTTTTTGCGAATTTCTGAGACGCTTTTTGTGACCTTCAGTTGCTGGAATCTACTTCTGTGAGAGAGAACAAATCCATGAATGATATGTTTCGGAAATTTAGAACTTGTGATATTGTGTCCTCTCTTCCCATTTTCTTCAAATGTAGGCAAGTCTGTGGCTGCTTTCCTCTCCGTGTAGCAGTTGTCTCTCACCGTAGGTATATGACCTTTGTTTTCTGGTATTAGATACTTTTCTGACATATCTCTGTGTGTTCCAAAGTCAGGTAACAAAGCTTGTAATGTATACTGTATGTTAGGTCACGTGCATGTTGGAAGTACGTAACTTTGACACTGTGGCAAGTGACAGACAAAAGTCACATCAAGGCCGGGCCTTAATGGAAACATGAAGAATCTTGGAAGATGTGAAAAACCTGTCTTTTGAAATGTGCCACGTCACAGTTATTGGGAAAGACATGAGAAGGTAGAGAATTCCAAAGCTTCGATGTGTAGGGAAAGAAGCAGTTGTCAAAACGGCCCAGCCTTGAGTTGTCGATGGCCACACGTTAATCATATGACGCAGCAGCTCGCCGAGTATTGCGTGGTCTAGCTAGTGGTGGGAGGCACACGAGCAGCCAGCTCTCGGGAGCAAAAGCCAAAGTAATACCTACAGAAGGGCAAGCGGGTCGTTTTGAAATTAATCCGAGAGTTTTTAGCTGATGTTCTTATTGGGTTAATCGAGTGTTATAACTGGGAAGGACACAAAACACGTACAACAATAACAGTACTTTCTTGAATAGAACATGTAAGGTCCGTCCTTGATGTGGATTTCTGTCCGTGGTTGGAGTCTTCAGCATATAAAAAAAGGTGAAGTGACAGAGGTCAATGAGCTACTGAAGGTGCAGGTTTATGGTGTGCAGATGGAAAGCCAAACCCACGTAGGTGATTGCAGCTAATGAAGAAAACATCACAGTGACCGCTCTGAGTCAGCGTCCTGGTGCGTAGGAGAAGTCAAGGCGCTAGTAAGTGGGCTTGTGTGTCTAAAGGCCGGGTTGCAGCTTGACTGACTGACTTCTGTGATGCCCGGGTATATACGAGGTGGGCAAGGACAGGTCTGGGAAGGGCAGCCATTCCCAAAGGGAATTAGAGACGTCGAAGCCGAATAACGCAAACTCTGACCTCTCTCCAAGCTGTTGGACTGAGGTTAAGCCCGTAAGAGCGGCGCCTCTCATGGAAATAGCCAGGTCCTCTGTTTAACTGAATACTTACAGCGGCAACTTTTGATCTACCAACGCCGAGCATCGAGTATGCATGTCGGGGATTAATATTACATGTGCAGCCGTAGGTTGGGCCACCAAGCACATTTCTCTGGGGATTATTAGGTGAGGTGAGGTCACATGCTGTCACCCGCCACTCAGTCAAGGCGTCGTCAGTAAGGTGACACTGTGAGGAGCGACAGTGGGTCGCTACAAGTTGATAAGTCGAACCGCTTTCAACTCAACTCTGTCAAGTAAGGGTGAGAGCTAGAACCACCCCAGTTGTGAGAGCAGTACTCCATACAAGGACGAATCAGTCCTATGTATAAACGGAGCAGCTATTCAGAAGAAAAGAAATTTCGACATGTAAGCAGGACACCCAGTTCCTCAAGAGGCAGCCTTAGCTATTCCCATAATGTGGGATTTCCAAGAAAGATTGGATGTTACAGTAATACCAAGTATGTTCATTGAGTCAAGAGATGGAATTACAGAACCGTCATAGAAGGGAGGAAAGTTTTGAGGAGCTTTCCACAGACCAGGAATAACTGTCCTTATCGCCGGGCCCTGCTGGACGCCACTGTTTAGTTTAATCCATTTAGAAGTTGTCGCCTTCCATACGTGTCCTTTGATCCCCTCCGCTACAGTGAATGCCGTCATCACGCAGGAGTCTTCTCCATCTTATGCCGACCTCAAAGTTCATGTATTATATTTCTCTCTTATTCTTAACCAGACTTACTGAGGGGACGGTAGTATATACCCTTTAGCACACGGTACCCACCCACCCATGTTTTTGATAAGGTTGCCTTGTCAAACTTCTCATTGTACCATGGAAGTCTACCAGATTAGTTATGCATGACCGTATTTATTTTCCTTTTCAACCCACACTGCCTCGCGCTGGCGTTACCCCTTCTTTGCCAAGGTGTGTTTGTGTGTGTGTGTGTTGCGGTTGGGATGATGGACTGGATCACGCAAATCTAAACTTTTCCAATTGTTTCTCAAAGTTTTTCTTTTTCGCGGTGTGCATCGTTATCGTAATGGTCCTGAGGGTGATTAGAGGTTAAGGCAGCAGCTTACGACCAGTTGGCAGACGTAGATGCTTATCTAAGACGCTGCCGCGTTATTGTTGAAGTTGTGTCGTGTTTGTTTGTGGTCTTCATATCGAGGTCCGGTACGGCCTCTCTCCTCTTTCCACATTTCTCTCGATCCCGCCTGAACGATTTGTGACCTACTACAGAAAATGGACGAGAAGGATTGGGGAGGGAGGTTGGAACCCCCTCCCCAATAGGAACCTCTCCTTCCCACGAACAATTTGTACTTGTCATTTCCCCTCCCCTACCTCTACCTGTAATCCCCCCTTCCTCTTCCCCTGCCTGTCATGATTCTTCCGCTCTATTATCCCCCCCTGTGCACCTGTCATTCCCTCCACCTCCCCCACCTGTCATTCCCCTCTCCCCTCCCTATTACCACCTTCCACGGCGAATCATTCTTACACGAGCAAATATATTGGTGTGTGTGTGTGTGTGTGTGTGTGTGTGTGTACAGGATTGGTCAATGATGAAGTTTTGTTACAAAATTATTATCATTATCATTATTATTATTATTGTTATTATTATTATTATTATTATTATTATTATTATTATTATTATCATTATTATTATCATTTGTAGTATTAGTAACAGCAGCAGCATTTCGTGTTAGTAAGAAGTTAGTGTACACCAGGCACCACCGGGCTGGTGACGGAGAAGTTAATGACACATGGAAATAGTCAGTCGGTGAGGAGATGTTAAAGGCGATATCTGAGGCCAGTGGTACTTAAGCCGGGCCGGGCCGGGTGGGCCGCCACTCCAGCCGACACAGATAAAGACGTCCAGCATAGTATACAGTTCGGCCAGGGAAGAAGTTAGGTGAGGAGAGACGGCAAGTTAAGTCGTGAAAGGAGAGTTAGATAACCTTGTTATCTGACCTTACCGGTGAGGTGATATTGGGAGAGACGGGGAGATAGTTTAGGGCTGGGAGCGTAGGAAGGCGGGGAAAGACTCTCAAAGCTGCAGTTGATTCAAGAGATGTCTCTTGTTTAGTAGAGATCAGGTAGAGATAGGTGGGTGTAGAGGGAAAGTGTCTCTTTTGAGAACTATCAGACAAGACTTGGTAAAAAGATATTTATGTTTTCTTTAAAAGGGAAAGAAAGAGAAGCTCTCAATAGAAACGAAATAATCCTCTATGATGAATTATATTTTGATATTAAAGAAAACGAAGAACCATAATCAACCTCTAGAGGAACTAACATAACTCTGTCTTCAGTTTAAACGTTCACAAGTTTATGGATAGAAATAACGTGTTGGCTATAACACTGTCTCTCGGTTGCAGAAGAAATGTATATTTATCTTTACAAAAAATGAATATTGTAATTACAGCAGGAAGATGGGCAATGGAAGGAAAAGAGGAGGGAACGGTTGTAAGATGCTGGTCGGGCGTGGCTGCTGCCCGGCGCGGTGGCCATTATGGCTCCCGGAACATTGCCTTGTGTCTCCTGCAGCCCTTACCGCTATGCTTGACTCGTGTGTGTGTGATTACCTATCTTTAATTTCCTATTTGTCCAGTATGGGATCGGGGTAACACACCCGTGGGGCCCCATTTCTTGTACAATTACCTAATTTTAAGTACTGATTTGTAGTACACGGAGAGAGGGTTGTAAACTCATAGGACACCATCTTTAGATCTTCCTCTGCCATCATACAACATTTTCAAACTTGTGTATGCTGTCCGCATTCATAGCCTCCTCTTCATTCATCCGCTGTTATACAATAATAGTACTTCCTTGCATCTTCTCTTACCAGTTTTTACGTAATGTTGTGACGACTTTTGGGTATTTTGTCTGCATCTTTCCAGGAATCGTTCACTGTTGACAGAATTAAACATTTGTTAAGAAGTTGAAAGTTGTGATCAAGTCATCCCTTAGTCTTCCATATCCATAGTGGACAGATTTATGACCTCTAATCTTCCCTCTTGGTTAACCTCTCTTGTCTGTGAAACCAATATTGTTGCTCTCCTGTGGACCTTCTTTATCAGTTCTTTGGGATTCATTAAGTGCGCTGACCAAACTGAGAAGCATTCCTGATCACATGTGACGAAGTGGCCAGATGCAGGACAGAAAGTTACATAGATACACAGACCATACAGACCTAAGGACCAAACGAAGTGGTCTGGCCGTGACACTGCTCTAAGAAAAAAGTAATCCCATTAAAAGCTGCAGAAGAAAATGATTGCAAAGGAAAGGTTTTCTTCTCACCCTCCACTCCCTTCAGCATCACGCCGGACGGTAATCAGGTAGAAAAAAAGACAATACCTTGCAGGTTTAATAGGCCTGAAGGAAATATTTTTAGGAAAGTCGTAAGGTAGAATGAACATGAGTATGCCATGCATCCCATCACCAGCTATTTGCATCCCTTCACTTTTTGTTATAAAGACAATAGTAAGGATAAACTTGAGCTTCAGCCTCTCGCCTTACTATGCCTATATTATTCCTGATGTTGAAGAATTATACAACAATTCTTACTTACTCTCTCAGTTATCCTCTGTAATTATATACTTGAATGATTACTTATTCAAACGAATTGTTCATTTGCTTCGTATCTGCTGGGTACCTGCCGGCTTGGAGAAGGATTATGAGATATATTCCATGAGTTTTTGAAGCATAGAAGCGTTTCGTCATGTTATATTTGAATTTTGAAACAAAAAGTTTTTCGGGTTCAAAAATACTCTGAACTATTTATCACCAGCAGTTTTTGCTATTTTTCAGAGGTTAATAGATTTCCTTGATAATCTCTGTATATGGAATATTTTTTATGCTAAACACGAATCTGGGGTTGAAATATTGTTTGGGTGTTATTAAGTCCTCTAAGTTGTTAAATCATCACAGTTTCAAAACATCTTGTGATCATTCGCCTCGTATTTACTGGGTATCTGCCGCCCAGGGGAAGCATTATGAGATATTTTCCATGATTATTTCTTGCATAGAATCGTTTGGTTAGGTTATATATAAATTTGAAACAAAGTGTTTCATCTTATTAATGAAAAAATCCTTGCAGTTTTTGGTGCTTTTCTCAGGGAAATACACTTACTTTAAAACCTCAGTGTAAAGACATTTTTCGTGTTGAATGCGAATGTGAGAATGAATTTTTTGGGAGTTAATCTTCCCTGTAATATTGTACTTATATGATTACATTTTTAAAAAGAATTTTGTTCCGTTTTTCCTATTAACTAGATATCTATCGGGTTTAAGGAGGATTTCAAGATAGATTCCATGATTATTTGAAGTATAGAAGCGTTTTATTTTCTTATATTTCGATTTTAAAACAGAAATGTTTTCGGGTTGAAAAATTCCTTAAACTATTACATGCAGTTTTTCCTATTTTCTGAGGTTAATAGATTTCTTTGGGAGAGAGAGAGAGAGAGAGAGAGAGAGAGAGAGAGAGAGAGAGAGATGATGGAGTGGGTCCGGGTATTCGTTCTCTGATTTGTGGGGGCGCGCAGGGAATTGCCCGGCTGATTTGCGAGAGACATAAACTGTTCCTCAGAAACGATCAAATGATTTTCTTACTTATGGATCGTGAATGATCCCTGGGTTACGGAGCATACGGTGAGATCCCTGGGTTACGGAGCATATGGTAAGATCCCTGTGTTACTGAGCATAGGGTAAGATTCCTGGGTTACGGAGCATACGGTGAGATTCTTGGGTTACGGAGCATAGGGTAAGATTCTTAGGTTACGAAACATACGGTGAGATCCTTGGGTTACGGAGCATACGGTAAGATCCCTGGATAATGGAGCATACGGTAAAATCCCTGGGTTACGGAGCATACGGTAAAATCCCTGGGTTACGGAGCATAGGGTAAGATCCCTGTGTTACGGAGCATAGGGTAAGAATCCTGTGTTACGGAGCACAGGGTAAGATTCCTGGGTTACGGAGCATACGGTAAGATCCCTGGATAATGGAGCATACGGTAAAATCCCTGGGTTATGGAGCATACGGTAAAATCCCTGCGTTCCCGGGTTACGGAGCATACGGTGAGATCCTTAGGTTACGGAGCATAGGGTAAGATCCCTGTATTACGGAGTATTGGGTAAGATTCCTGGGTTACGGAGTATACGGTGAGATCCTTGGGTTACGGAGCATAGGGTAAGATCCTTGTGTTGCGGAGCATACGGTGAGATCCCTGTGTTACGGAACATACGGTAAGATCTCTGGGTTACGGAGCATAGGGTAAGATTCCTGGGTTACGGAGCATACGGTGAGATCCCTGGGTTACGGAGCATAAGGTAAGATTCCTGGGTTACGGAGCATACGGTGAGATCTTTGGGTTACGGAGCATACGGTAAGATCCCTGGGTTACGGAGCATAAGGTAAGATCCCTGGATAATGGAGCATACGGTAAAATCTCTGGGTTACGGAGCATGGGTAAGATCCCAGTGTTACGGAGCATACGGTAAGATTCCTGGTTTGCGGAGCATACGGTAAGATCCCTTGGTTACGGAGCATACGACGAGATCCTTGGGTTACGGAGCATAGGGTAAGATCCCAGTGTTACAGAGCATACGGTGAGATCCCTGGGTTTCGAAGCACAGGGTAAGATCCCAGGATAATGGAGCATACGGTAAAATCCCTGGGTTACGGAGCATACGGTAAAATTCCTGGGTTACGGAGCATACAGTAAGATCCCTGTATTACGGAGCATACGGGGAGATCCCTGGGTTACGGTGCATAGGGTAAGATTCCTGGTTTACGAAGCATACGGTAAGATCCCTGGGTTACGGAGCATACGACGAGATCTTTGGGTTACGGAGCATAGGGTAAGATCCCTGTGTTACGGAGCATACGGTGAGATCCCTGGGTTACGGAGCATAGGGTAGGATCCCTGGATAATGGAGCACACGGTAAAATCCCTGGGTTACGGAGCATACGGTAAAATTCCTGGGTTGCGGAGCATAGGGTAAGATCCCTGGGTTACGGAGCATATGGTGAGATCCCTGGGGGACTTCAGGAAACACTGAGACAGTGTCTTGCAAGGTGGACTAGGCTGGCCAGACTGTACACCTGTAGCGTGAAACCATATTTGTTATAAGTTCGGAAAGGAAATTTTCGTGATGGAAAGTACGAAAATTTAGATTCAGTTCAGTGTAGAACGCGCGATCTGCATAGTCTCCAAAATGGCCCCTGCTCAAGTCGTCAACACGAATGGAATCCATTTAACAAAACGCAACCCTGTCCTGACTCATAATAGTTAACAGACATTTGCTCGGGGATCCCCAGGGGTGGACGTGCCTTCCTTCCCAAGCGTCGGAAGGAAAGCCAAGAATTACCGTAATCCGTAAACGGGTTCATCCTGGCCTGATACCCAGCGGGAACAGACGCCATAATGAGCTAAGTTAGGTTGACAGGATATTGTTTGGTCTTGTGTTCCCTACCCAGATGCATCCCGCAGCCCACCCCTGGAGGCCTTATCGCCCGGTTAGAACTGTTTAAAATCGTGTTGGCCGGACAGTTTACACGGGGGGATGGGGGTGTGTGAGGCAGGAGTCGTCAGCCACGTAGCTCGGAAATGAAGTGTGCAAGTGATGGTTACGTTTATGAAGGAGGCGGTTGGCTGCCTAGTGCAGCAGGAGTGGGCCAGCACTTTTACTGAGTGAGGTCTGTTCAACCCTCGTGCAAGAGGGTGCGATCCTTGAGCCAGACTCTGACGTGATCTGTGAGGATGACATGATATACCGGGCCACTATACCCTATGGTGGCACCGTCCTGCTCCAGCATCGTACCCTCCTGCATAAACGGGTTCAAGAAATCATCAGAATACCTTAGTGGGCGGGATTACTACACTGTTTATGTCAGAGATTCGTGATTTAAGGCGGATCTAGGGTGTTGCCTGCCTTCACATGGCACACAGGAACACAATGTAATCAGCTACAGATGCTTTGGAAGTTGAAAGAGAGAGAGAGAGAGAGAGAGAGAGGGAGAATGTTGGAGTTTTCCATATGCGGTTTTATTGTCTTTAAAAAAAGGCTCATATATTTCATATCTTTAATTATATTTTGCTTCGTTTTTTCTGGTAAAATGAGAACGCTTAGGTTTCATTATAATTATTCCCCCCCGCCCGATTAGCTAATATATAGCTGGAGTCGAACCATCGTTTACCGTGGAGGATATTAATGCTAAACCCCAGTGAAATGACCAGACATAAACATTAACACAGATCATATTTAATGCCGTTAATTATTTTCATTGATTTATACTGGTTGGTGTGTGGCGTCCGTCCAAGACACATTGTGGTGGTGCGATCGCGCGCGCTTCTCTCTCCTCATGTTCCTACCTCTCTCTGTGACCCTCTGCCGTACGCCCCGTCGCCTTTGCCGTGCTGTAGGTAACGTATGTACGTATGGTCAGTGTTGCAACATTGCATCACATGCTGTGGATGCGGCAGGTCAGAAGGACAGTGTTGGAGGCATCTTCCCAGTCGATACGTATCAAGCAGGAACGTTCAAACTGGTGATATTTAAAGGTCAGGAATATCGGTGATACACAGGAGGTATAAACCACATCCGATGTTACCGATACTCGGTATAATCTTGCGCAGGATGAGGAATGCCAGCATTGACAGTGTCTGATATCAGCATCGGATACTGATCCCTTTTGTCCAGGATATCAGTATCAGACTTTGACGATGATTCAGGCATAATATTTCCATGGAATTTCTGTTTCGATACTTATGGACTTTTCATTTTAGTATATTAAGAAAAATCACTGTAGTTAGAAACATAAAACCTAAGCTCTACAGAAAATATAACTTTTCGTCCCTCAAGTTGTGTGTGCCTCTGGGGGCGTCCTTTTGTGAGCTGTGGGTCAGGTGGGGCCGCCAGATGCGTCTCCGTCAGCGTTCACGCCTCCCTTGCGTGCCTTGAGCTCACCCAAGCTTCCTGCTCTCTCACACAGTGCAGAACTCACGTCTCATCTGGGGTGTCGATCACACATCTCGCTCACCGGATTCCGTCTCATATTAAGTTGTAACATATGTGGGTCTGGTTATGAGTATTGATGCTGTCGTCCTTGGATCACTTCGTATTGTCTTATGAAAAGGCGGCTCGTGTTGTCGCCCAGGGTTTCACTCACCTGCCCAGGTCGTATGTAAAGTCTTATACTGTACCTGTATGGCTCTAGGTGGTAAGTGCCGTTGTATAGTCGACGAGGGTTCCGCTCACCTGTTGTAGTCATATACAGTGTGTCGTAGGTGTGTCTTGTATGATGAGGTGGTCGTCCACCCGTGATGAGGCCCAGGTGTCCTCACCTCGCTTGCCAGCCAAAACAGGGTCGTCTCTCATTAACCCCTCCTCCCTTTACTTCTCTCCTATATCTGCCTCTCAACCCCCGGCCCCGTTTTCTTATAGTTTTCCTTTTCCCCTTCGCCTCGTTTTCTTTTCTTTTCTTTTTTTACCGTCTGACGTGTTTATAATTAATCTGTTCCCTCATTTATCATTTTTCTTTCATTTACCTCATCTTCGCTGCAGATTTGGCTTCTGCTTCTCCTTCTTTCGTGTTCTCTGTTGACTCTTATTTCTTAATATATAATTTTCTCCTTTCCATCATTTTCTCTTCTTAATTATCCCACCTTGTCTCTTATTGACTCCAACCTCCGTTTTCTATTATTTTCTTCTCATTCCCTATTTCTAATCCTTTTCCCGTTTTCTCTCCTTTGTTATACCTTGCATTATCTCTCCTTGTCTTACTCAATCTCTTTATTATCTTACGTTTTGCTTCACCATTCGTGTTCTCATGTTGACTCACGCTCATTCCTCGTGTTCTGGTTCGCTCTGCCTCATAAACTGGTCTCATCTTTTTTTCTTATCTCACCTGGGTCATTACTTCCTGTTATCTCGTCCGGGTCACCATGTCTTATCATATCTCCTGGATCATTATCTCCTACTATCTCGCCCAAGTCATTATGTCTTATTATTTCTCCTTTATTATTATCTCTTACTGTGTCTCCGTGTTCATTATCTCATGTTATCTCTCCATGGTCATAATCTCTTGTTATCTCATCTCCGTTATCTTTTGTTAAGAAGTATTTCCTGCTATTTCCTCTCCGTTATCTCTTCTTGACCATAATCTTTTATCCCCTGCCCATTATCTCTTGTTACCGCTTCCTACCCATTATCTCCTCCTGGCCAGTATCTCGTGTTGTCTCCAGAGCGGCGTCGTTTGTCTCTCCCCTGCCCGGGTATCGATCAGTCCTGACTCTCACCCACTCCAGTAAACGGCCTTTTCCTCCCCTTCTCCCCACCCCTTCCCCCCCTCTCACCCTCTCCTCCCCCCTCCCCCCTCATATAACCCATGATATGCCGTGCCCTCTCCCATTACCCCTCTCCTGTCTGGTGTTCCGCTTCCTGTTTCGTTTTCCATTTTTTTTCTCGTCGTATTCATACACATCGCTGCCCCCCCCCCCCGGGGGCACCCCACATCCATCTCCCCGTTTTGCTGGTGTGATCTGGCCTCCATTTTCTTTCCAGTCAGTGTAGATTATTATCTTTTTTTTCGATTTTCTTTTAATCATCTCTCCTTTTTTTACCATCTCTTATTCCACCTTATGCACCCCCTCCTCCACTCCCGTCTCTTGCCTCCCCTCCCCACCGCCCCCTGGCCAGCTGCTCTTTACCCACCTGGGGGTGGGTGCGGGGGGGGGGGAGCGCTACCTTATGGCGTCATGCCTCCCCCCCCCCCCCTTCCCAGATGGCACCAGGATCCCGCAGGGGAGGTGCGACCCGGGCC
>JAYMFT010195167.1:0-11786 GCA_038088735.1 Panulirus argus
GATTTATATTATGTTCCACGTGGTCCCATTCCCCACCCCTCTGCACATGTAATATTGATATCCTTCCTCTGTTGAGGTTCTACTGTCATTACTTTCAAGAAAAAACGGAAAATCTTCACCTGGAGTACGAGATAAAGATCAGTGATACCTGTCTTTCCGGATATTTGTCTCAGCACATAAAAGGAACATTACTCACGAACGATGCAAAGTCAGATTTGCTCCTGGCATCTGTGTCGGCAATCTGGTTTTGTAGGGAAAGCCGACATTCCTGGTGGTGCCTTTTCCTGGTAGAAAACCAGCGTCCTTTGCTATACAGGAATAGCTGTAGATGCTAATATACTCTCGTTCTGGCTGGACCAAAACTTACTCCCCTTTTGTTAAGACGTCAACAAAAAGTGACAAAAGGAGACTCGGGGACGTAATGTCTGACTTCATCCAAGGGACTAGAATGGCACCTTTTGGTGTACACAAAATGTGGTCTCACACGGAGATCTCTATACAATATTAAATTTTACGTCTCGAGAAACAAATTGTTTCTTGACTTTTAAAGTACCGTCTGGTTTTAAGAGTATGAGGTCCAACTTATAGATCTTATCATGTCTCTTAAGGATACTACACTGCTTTACAAAATCAGCAGGTAAATATTACATACATAGACTACATACGCACAAAGAACAGTGAGTAAATGTGAAGTGAATGAGGAAGACTCCGTGACACAGAGCTAGGTTAGTCCGGGAACCCTCAACAAGGCTAAACTCACAGACGTGTCGTCCTATTAACCTTGTCTCGCACACCACAGCGTATTCCAACTTCCTGCATTTCATCAAAACTTTGTTGTTTGTTTATGTTAATGACGTATAAGAATACAAATAATATTCATTTGTTAAGCAAAAAGAAAATGTGTATGTAATTTTCATGCGTATTCATACGTCTTGTGATTTTTTTGGGGGGTGTATAGATATACATTGCGTAGTACATTAGTCACATTACCTACTTCGGTAGGATGAATTTATTCTTTTCCTTCAAAAATATTATATTTTGTTTTCCTTCATCAGATCTCTTATCGCCCAGCCAATCTCTCATGATTTCGAATTTCTGTTCCCAGTGAGCACACTGGGTGGGTGATCACTGCTGTCTCCTCTACTATGTTCATTTCGCTTGCCCAAATAATGAATCCAAAGTAGGTTTACAGTCGAGATTACAAGAAAGGAACTACCATAACTACACCCTTGAACAAGTCAAACAACAACTTATGAATTGCTGTAACAGAGACCATAGATAGTTGTGAAAAAAAACACGAAAATTACTGTTAAAATGAAGGGTAATTATCCTTCTGAAATAAGAGTCCTATTCTCTTGGCTTAATGATGGCCACTTTAGACAACTCATTATGAGCAAGATGCCTCACAGCTGTCACTGAAGTCATTATCATAACAGGCGTTCTGTGGTGCTGGTAGCTATGAGGAGGCTTGATTATTATATGGTGATTACCACCATCATGATGGTGAGAGTAAGAAATATAATGAACACTGTGACTAGTCATGGCCATTACTCTCATTATCACACGGTAGGTTGGATGTGACTTAGCCAAGTGGAGAAATATATTGATTACAATCAACGCATTTTTGTACTGTACCTTCCGCCGGTGATGGATTGATTGATCGAATCAACCGTCAGCAGACGAAGAGCTATAGCGAAATAAAAGTGGATCAGACTCATCTTCAGTGGTCATAACTACGTGCTTTCCTGATTTTTTTTTTCTTTATTCTAAAACATATGTTTCATTCTCCAAATTTAGATGATGTATTCTGCAGTGCCGACAGGAGAAGGTGATTATCACTGCTCTTTGTGCGGTACATAAAACAGGCACTGGTTGTCTCTCTCTGCATAGGTCCTACTAATCAACTGGTCTATTAGAGAGAGAGAGAGAGAGAGAGAGAGAGAGAGAGAGAGGCTGTCTCTATCGTGATTTAGAATCTGATGATTTAGAATTTGAAAGTTCAGAGGGTGCTGGGAGTAGTGCAGGCCAGGCTCCGGTAATGGTGTTTTAATGGCTCGTGGTGGATGGTCCGCAGAGCTAAAAAGGAGGGGGAGAGAGAGAGAGAGAGGTGTGTTGGGGGAGGGGGGAGGGGAATGTTGGAGATGACTGTGGAGATGTTGGAGATGGGGGTGGAGGACGGTGGGGGGTGGTGGGGGGGGGGGGAACAGAACTCTGGTCAACCCGCTAGCCGTCACCATTATCGCGTCGCCAGAATGAAACTTATTCGTCTCCGTGTTCCGGGCGCACCTGACAGCTGGCGTCGCTTGTGTCTTCCCAGGTCCTCCGTCGGCAGAGGCAATGGTGAGGGACAGCCATGAGCAGCTGCAGTGTGGTAGAGAAGCTTGACAATTGTCTCCGTCACGAATTTCTCTCACTTCTGTATTTTATCACATTTTTTTTTGCATTGCTCTAATTCTGTGTACCCATTTTGCTCTCCTTGCTCCACCAACTCTTCCTCTTTCTCCACCACTTTCTTGTTTCCTCCATCACACCACACCCCTCCCTTCTCTCTCCCTCCACCATCAGCTCTCTACTTCTCTCCCTCGCGACCATCTCTCACTCCCTCATCAACTGGCCTCCCGGACCTGTTTACATCCTGAAGCGTCCTGCGTTCGACCACTGCTGACCAGCCATCGCTCACGGACAGGAACCGCTGGGAGAAGGAAGATAAAGTAAGTGAATTAAGTAGAAGTAAAGAGAGGAGGAAGATGTGGAAGGAGAAGAAAGATGAGGATAAGAAGAAGGAGAGAGAGAGAGAGAGAGAGACAACAGTAACAGGAAAAGAGACCAAGAAGTTGAATAACTGAATCTGAAAATGCGAATTTCTGGTCTTATATATCTTGACGGTTGGCTTCACTGGCTACACCGCTGTGTCCCACACACGTTCTATGCCACACACACACACACACACACAGTATACCAAGTACACTTTACGTACTGCAAATACTGCACAGATTGTTTCTAAGGATGTGTGTGTGTGTATGTGTGTACGGCATTTCTTGCCACTCCCCACACGGAAAGACTTTAAAAACCTGCATCTCGGCTGGTAATGAGTCACCTCACTTCCTCTCTCTCTCTCTCTCTCTCTCTCTCTCTTTGGCGGTGAGCACAACGCGCCAGGACAAACGCTCGCCGCGCATAGCTCCATCTGAGATGGTTAGGTCTTTAACTCTAACGTTCTCTCTCTCCCTCCCTCCAGGGTTAGGGGCCTAAGTTTAGCGGTGTATGAAACCTTGACAAATCTCCTCCATCCTGGCCTCTGAACACTCCAGCCAAACACGGGTCATTTGCCTTTATTTTACGTTGCGTTGAGTCACCTGGGAATGGGTAGCGAGGCCAGCGTTCTCATTATATCGGACGCGAACGGTCTATATACCACCCGATATACAGCGCCCGGATTTATACAGGATTTTCTAACCAAATACCGATATGTATGTCCCTGATTTGTGTCACTGCCCTGCAAGAAACATAGGAAAATTGGGGGGATTGCAGGATTTACAGAGTTCCTCATTAAGGAAGATTTTTTTTTTGTTTCTACAGTAGCTGTTGTGTGTAAGTACCTTGGGGAGACCCACAAGAAATATAGAAATCCCGACAAGAGGAAGAAATCCGACAGAAAACATTTTTTTGATAATACTTTGTGTCAGTCGATTGTCCAACACTCTAATGTATTCTTGACCTGCGTTATATTCACCAACATATTCTCCACCTGTGGTATTATGATATCCAACATACCAGTATGTTCTCCACCTGTGGCATCATATTGTCCAACATATCAGCATATTCTCTGCCAATGGTTATATGTCTACTATTCGTGTTAGTGAAGACGTATCTACTCATTTGCACTCGCTTACATTTACAGTTCGTGGTATGTAAACAATGATTACACTTTTCTGCTTTCTGTAATCAATTCATCCTATAATTTGTTAACTAATTACCACTCTCATTCCTTGTAATTGATTTTCTACTAATTCTTGATTATCAAAGATCAGTTATGTGACCTTTGATTCCTCAGTTTTGATATTCTTAATTACCTTGGATGTGGTTGGCTGAGAGGGTCTCCTGCCTGTGTCTGGCTCCATGAAAAGGCGGCGTAAGACGCAGTGTGGAGAACCAAACACGCTGTTTAACTCATTCCTTCCTCCACACGCTCTCCCACACCTGTTCCTCCAGCCTCTCCCACACTCGCTTCATCGACTCGCTCCCACTCTCTCTTTTCGTTCAAAAAGATTTACTGTTCTTCCCAAAGGTCCGCGCCAGCTTAACGGAGACTGGTCGTCGGGCAGTGGTCGTGCTTGCCTCCGGCCATTATCAACCTGATCACCAATGGAGATTTTGAGAGGTAATTCGACCAGAGGGCAAAATGGGCGATCCAGTCGGACCACTTGGCCTAGGACCAGGACCAAGTGCTGTCTGGTCTGACGCGAGGGGGTGAAGGAGAGGTGCGCACCACTGTTCTGTCGCTGGACCCTTACTGGACGATGGAGAAGGGCAGGGAGAGGGAGAGGACTTTGGGAAGAGAGGGAGAAGGAAAGAAGTGGAGGAAAACAGCGAGAGGGAGCGGACTGGGGTAAACAGGGAGATGGGAGAAGAAATGAAGAAGACAGGGAGGGTGAAGATTAAGGGAGGACGGTATAAAGCTCCAAGATAAGCTGATGATAGATGCTAAATCAAGCTTGGAAAGGGAGAGAAGAGGGAGGAGAGACGAGTCAACAGATGACTATAGGGATGGCGTCGGAAAGGACAGGCGTTAGGTCAGTTGGGAAACATATGGGGAACTACTGAGACGGATCAACAAAATCCTGAACGTCTCTTGAACGTAACGTTGCTCAGTCTTTCCTCTAAGTATCCGGACACTTGTTGGTAGGTATCCGGACACTTGTCTCTGGATATCCGGACACTGAACTTTATCAATACAGCAGAATGTTAATAATTCCGGGTTTCATCATCCCTGGAGCACAGGAAGCGTCACGGTTAACAAGGCGACGATGATGGGAAGGGAATACGCCAGGTGAGTCTAGTAAACAATTCTTATTTCTACCTAAGTATAACCTCAGTATTACGCCAGCACCATGCTTGAAGCACTTCAGTGTGTGTGTGTGTGTGTGTGAGAGAGAGAGAAAGAGAGAGAGAGAGAGAAAGAGAGAGAGTAGTATACGTGTGCAAACACTGACCATTGTCACACAGAGGGGAGATCTTCTACGCCTGATTCATTAAAACTATTATGAATGACTCGCTGCATCAGGTGTGAAAGATTATCATCATTATCATCATCATCGCTAATCATCAACCTTGAGTTTTCTCTCGCTTTCGTAATGTTAAGAAGTACATAATACGGCGAGAGCAGTGCCTCACCTAAACCCACCACCGACTGGTCCCTAGTGTCCGAAGCTAACTCTCCTCATCTCTCACGTAGACGGTTTACATACCAGACTTGTCTCAGACAAGGTTTACTCAATTTTCGCCTAAACAATTTACAGCAATCTTGTTCCAGATAAGATTTTTTGTCCTCATTTGTAAACAGTTTACTGCCCTTCCGTCCCAGACAGAGTGCCACAGGAACCAGTCAGGAACAAGGAGCGTAACAAACAAATGGAGTTGAAACTTCCTACTGTTATAGCGCGTTATGGTTCATGTTGACTGTTGACTGTAACCGTCGGTTACGCCATCTGTGGCTCTTGGTAACGCCATCGGTGGCCCTTGGTTACACCATCTGCGAGAAGGATCTGTTGTGATTTCAAGAGACGCCAGGGTCAAGTCTGAGTGAGTCCAGCTGGTGGAGACGAGTCCACGGGGGATGTGTGTGGTGCGCGGGTAGGCGCGCGAGTGAAGTGCCCTCCAGTGTATGTGGAGCGGCGGCGCAAGACAGACGTCGATGACTCCATCTCCCTGTCTCCGTCACAGGGTTGAGCACCACGCTGGCTGGATGCTGCAGGCTCCCTCTGAGGCTCCAGCAGGCTCCCTCTGAGGATCTTCTCGTGCCGGGGGGTGTTCCAAGGGGGCACCAGTGTTTTTGCAGAACCTGTAGGATGATTTGTGCAAGATGTTTGGATGTGGTGAAGACGGACTCGGACTAATGTTGCTAGTCTTGTGTTGCCCCAGTCGGCCAAACACTAGTGCTGCTGAGTAACACGAAGAAAAACTGGATTGCGAATGTGAACGCTCGCGCAGATGTTCGTTCTCCCGTGAATGAACACTTAGACTGACAGACTGTGTACAGTTGTGTAGTTTACTTACGAAAAGGTTTCCTTTTTCACCGTCAGAAAAAGAAAAAGAGAGAGAGAGAGACTCATGTGCAGTTGTTAGTGAGAGATAACCTCCGTTTACTCATCATGGATGATTTTTCCACTTGCAGGACATTCACTTCTCTCCTGGACTGTGGGTCAGTGAGTTCGTGTGAAGAACAAGAATAATACTTGACCTCGGCAATCCACCTTATTGACGACCTCAACACGGCACGAGATTACCTCCTTTATTGACCTTAATTGTCAACATTCCTCTCGTATTTGGCCCCTTGTTACCTGAAGCTTCCACACTCAGCCGGGAGGAAGAGTAATTGAGCGACACATTTCCACTCATTGGCAAACTTCCTGACACAGAGAGAGAGAGAGAGAGAGAAGGCCGAAAGTAGAGGTGGATTACTCAAGGAAATGAATTGAACAGCTCTTCAGGGAACTCGCGGTGGAGAAAGCGTTAGTGTTGGAGGAAGAGGAGAATCTCCCTCACCATGGTGGGCGTCGTCAGCAGAGTGTTGTTGGTCTTCCTCCTACATCACCTGACAGGTAGGTCCTACCTGGCTCCCAACGCCGACCTGGGCGCCAACTCATTCCGACTCCAGGTACTAGTATGAAGTCAGTTCTAACTTTGATGGTCTTTTACATCCACGTTCAGAATGCAGGCAACTTGTGGTCGGGTCGTCTCCGGCCACGCAAGCATCCAGTACTCCTCGTTACACCCGTATAAGGAGCCAACGTTCGATTCCCTGAAGCCGCTCAGCCATGGAGAAGCGGCAAAGGCACATTTGTTCAATATTCTGAACGTCAACAACGTGTGACGTGATTCGGTAATACGGCATCACTTCGCTGACGGGGCTTTGGCTGGGTAACTCAGAGACCCCGGTTCGAATTCCTTAGGGCGTCATGATATTTATGTATCTTTGTACTTTTGTAAAAGAGTATGATAAGACACAGCAAACACTCTGCTTCCTTAAACAATGCTTATGTTAGTGATACTGTTATCTTGACTCCAAGAAAGCACAGCTGAACGGAGGGAATGTTTTGTGATGGATGATTTAAAAGTAAATAAGTAATAGTAAGGTTATGCAAGTAGGCCAAGTCACCACCAGATATGTCATTGTTGTTATGCACAGAAGCAACAAAAGACTAACACAGAACTTGAGGCTTAAGTTTCTGTGCTTAGCTGGATATGGTTAAAGCTTTCGAGAGCTTAGTGTTTCTCTCTCAGATATATTTCTTGTTCTCGGTATCTGTTCCTCTTCGCTATCCTCTCCTGTCATCTGTCATCCCTGCGTCCAGTCTGTCTGTTTACCGTCTCCCGTGTCTGGTACCATTCCTTCCTCTGTCTGTTCTACTGACGTCCTCAGCGTCTGTCCTCAGCGGACCTCTCCTTTCCCTCGTCGTCTATCTGTCTCCTATCCCCTCCAAACCCATATCCCTCCCCCTGCACTCCACCACGTCCCATTAAACTCCCTCTCCCTCTCCCTCCCCCTCTCCCTTTACATCAGAGTGTCACGTACGAGGAAGGGGTAAATAAACCCCTTGAAATGATTGTGTCCAACGGATTATTTTTTTTTTCTTTCATTTCCGTCACACGATAGCCTACCAACCCTCCATGTTTATCATTATGATATCAACACGACGACTTTGAACGAGAGATAACAGAAAGGATATTTGCCGAAAATTCCTATCAGATATCATCAAAACTGGTTTTATTTGAGCGTCAAGAAATGGATAGCAGTTGAAGATAACTCACTCGAAAAGCAATGAATGTTCAAGATATCTTTATATCAAGGCGAAAAAAAAAGAGAGTCCCCCACCTCCTCGTATCACATGCCAACACTCCACTACCGCTTTCCATGAATATCTAAAAACAACGTAAAAAATAAAAAGAAATATCCTCTAAGAACAATTCGAACGCATGAGAGCGCACCATGGCAGGCCTTCATCCTCTACTGCGTTTTACAGAATCAAACGCAGCAAGACCTGGTGTCACCCAGAACGAGGATGTGTCACTTAGAATGACCAATTGTCACATAAGTTGTCCATGTGTCGCATAAAATGGTCATGCGTAGCGTATATATCTACAATGTGTCTCATAGAATTGCCTTGTGCCAAATAGATTTACCATGCGTCATGAAGAGAGGCCATGCGTCACATGGAACTGCCATGCGTCATGCGGACCGACCGAGAACTCCACGGAATTGTAATGCATTACTTACTGTGGCAGTAGGGTGAATATGATAGCCAGGCACCACACAGAAAGACCAAGCATCATAGTGAATAGCTATGTGTCATTAGAGACTACGCGTCACACAAAATGACCATGCGTCACATGAAATAACCATGCGTCACATGGAGTGGCCATGCATCACACAGAATGACCTCCTCTCGCCAACAGCTAGTCAGTTAGCACTATCAGCGAACGATTCACAGAACCTCCTTCTAACGAGTCACCGCCCCCCCAAAGACCTGCTTCGTCAGGCGGGTCCTGACGTTACGTAAGGATTGTTTCAACGAATCTCACGACTAGAGAGAGAGAGAGAGAGAGAGAGAGAGTTCTCTTTCGTTTACACGGAAGGATCTCTCCCTGACGCTGTCACCCTCGACTCTCAGAATATTCTCGACCCTTTGGCCTTTGGCTTAGAAATATCTCCGTCCCTGTGACCCTTGACCCGAGAATACCTCTGACCTTATGACCCTTCACCTCAGAGCATCTGAACCCCATTACTCTGGATCAGAGGGTTTAATTAACCAAACCTTGATCGTTGGCGAAATAAACTGCCGATTCAGTTTCAGTTTCAGTACTTCATTCCTTGATAGGGAAATCGGGATCCTAGTGGTGTCACCTTTCGCCATAAATCCACAGACATATTCAGTCTGTGACCGGAAACGCGCACTAGCTCAAAGACAGAGAGACAGACAGACAGATAGACAGACAGACAGAGATAGACAGACAGACAGAGGTGGTGCAGTATTTTAGCGCCACTGGTCACGATCCATACACGGGGTCCCGTCTGGGTCGCTGAAGGACTCGTGGAAGACCTAACGTATCCTTAAGGACAAGGTAGGAGTTGTTGTCACTGTCCACATGACTAGTGTTGTCACTGTCCACACGACCAGTGTCGTCACTGTCCACACTACTAGTGTCGGAGGGTTGGTTAGGTGAGGAGATGGCCCGACGCGGTCTTGGGGAACAGGGTGGCGTGTATATGAGTAATTATCCTGTACATGTGAAGGCGTGGGAGACGCGCAGGCGTGCCGTCACCAGACTCGGGAGTTGTCAAGGCGTCAGAAGGCGTGGGAGGCACAGATTTATGGCACGAGAGGCGTGGGAGGTGAGGGCAGGCTTGTATTCCATGTGCTGACACGAGCCCTCAGTAAGGCACTTGGCTGACCCCCAGCGCCTCCAGAGATATACAACAGTACGACATTTCAAGACGACCCTTGGTCACCATAGTACCACCCTTAGGCACGGGGGGGCGGGGAGGGGCGATCTACGACCCGACCTCTAAGGGTCAGGTACACCTTGCTAGGCCATCAGCACACCCAAGGGTCGTACTACCACTGTACTCAAGGAGTCGTACCTTCCTGCTCTAGGGGTCGTAACATCGTTCCAAGAGTCGTACTTCCTGTTCAAGCAGCAGCGAGGAGAGCGCGATGAACTTGCTTCTCCAACTCAGATGATGCGATCAAGACGAAGCGTACATAAATACATACATACATATATACATACATACATACATGAATGCATACATATATGCATACATACATACATGCATACATACATAGGTCCTATGTTTCACTTCTGTTAGGCTTCACTTTAATCATTTAAGCTGCATAGATCAAGCTGAGATGATGAGCAGTTGTCTAAGCTGCATGAAACGAGCTGTGGATACTATCAAAAGAGCATTGCCAACCATTGATGAAGCACAACGAGGCGAAACTTCATCATCAGCGGTCTCTGATCTAAACCATCAACGACGCCTGATTTACGTCATCATCAATGACGCCTGATTTACGTCATCATCAATGACGCCTGATTTACGTCATCATCAATGACGAATGATTTACGTCATCATCAATGACGAATGATTCACAGGGTCAAAGAAACCATACCTCTCGCACCCTTAGTGAGAGAGAGAGAGAGAGAGAGAGAGAGAGAGAGAGAGAGAGAAATACATCCAGTCATGTTAGGTATGTAAAAGAGGCATCCTGTTTGAAGGATGGTGCCACAGAGGCAAGGAGAGGATACACATAGAGGGGCGATGCAAGAGCTAAGTGAGGAATTCTTCTCTCTCTCTCTCTCTCTCTCGCCAGCACAAACTTACCAGCCTACCCCATAGGTTAAGCAGGGCCTGCTTGAGCTATGGGGGCTTTGGGGAGGAGGGAGGAGAGGGGTTAACGTATGTAGTCCGCCTTTAACTCCGTCCAATCAGCAACAGGATGGCTGCCTCTCCCGGCGGAGGGCGCGAGCCCTGAGGGTGGCGCTGCCGAAGTCCATTATTCATACAAGTCTTTGGAATGCATCCAAGCAGTAGTACGAGGGGTCCTGCAGCGCATTACAGGGTTGTTCTTGTACACTCTCCCTCTCCCTCCCTCCCTCTCCCTCTCTCCCTTCCTCTCATCCCTCTACGGCATTGATGACCCCCCCCCCTCGTGGGGAGTGGGAGTACTGACGTCAAAAGGAAGCTTGTGACAATCGATTGTCTTTGGCGATAGTGATCACCTCGATGAGGTGTTGACCTCAGGGGCAATATATTGACCCGTGTGTGTGTGTGTGTGTGTGTGTGTGTGGTGTTTTGACCCTGAAGAGTGATGAGGTGGTGAAGCTATGACCCTGCGGGAGTACTGTCTCTTGGAAGTTATGACCCCGGCCCACAAATTTGCCCTCTACCTTCTTCGCGCGCCACTAGGCATCGACAGGATTGACCTCTGAACTCTCTGCCCTTTTATATCGAGGGTTGTGTGTGTGTGTGTCTGTGTGTGTGTGTGTGTTGACGTATGGTGGGCTCGCCATTAACCGGGACCAAGTCAACAGTGACGTACAGAATACGTAACTCTTTCATATCTTTATTCCTGAAAAATGTCATTTCTGCAAAGTTATGCAGTCACGTTAAACAGACTCATATAAATTCATAAACTTTCTTGTATGGGGTTTCACATGTGTGTGTGTGTGTGTGTGTGTGTAGGTTTCCAACCATTAGACGCAATATGGCGGCTTTCGTCGTGCGTCTGACAGCGCTGCACATCCTGGACTTCTGCATAGGTGTGTGCGTGGGTTGACGTCTTTATACGAGTCGTCTCTCAAGTGTCGTACAGCACTTGAAGCATCGACAGAACAGCCAATCATACATTACCAGAATAATTAATGTGGGGGAAAAAAAAGAGGGGGGGGGGACGGAGAATGAAATGAGAGCAAATAAAAGACACTGAGAACGAAAGAGAGAGAGAGAGAGAGAGAGAGAGAGAGAGAGAGAGAGAGAGAGAGAGAGAGAGAGAGAGAGAGAG
>JAYMFT010195178.1:0-7500 GCA_038088735.1 Panulirus argus
GGGGGGGGGGGGGGGGGGGGGGGGGGGGGGGGGGGGGGGGGGGGGGGGGGGGGGGGGGGGGGGGGGGGGGGGGTCGAAAACATTTGTTCCTAAACGCCACCTGCAGCAGTCATAACCCGCCGGAGGCGCTGAGGGAGGATCGATCGAAATCGCAGCTGGAGACGGAGAAGATAACAACAGGAAACCCCTGCCGGCGGGTCGTAACGTAAACACTCAAACGAGGGTGTTAGCGATGGGTGTTAAAAGGACATTACGACTTTCTGGCGTGTTGTAGGATTTACAGGTGGGTCCCTGTTATATCCCAAAGACCTGCAGTGCTGGTATGAGAAGGGGCAAGGGACGCAGGACTAGTGATCCAAGGATACATAGTGAAATGGACTCCTCGTTTTTTTTGTTCCTTTTGGGGCCAATATGCTTTATACGCTCAGGGGCAGATCTGAGACAACCTCTTGGTTAATACTCTTGCATGAATGGAGTCAGTTCCTCCTACGTCTCATTCTCACTCAGTGTTTTCATGGATCCGTTTTCAGAGAACATTCATGTCGTAACTTAATATGTTCTTCTTTACCTCTTGTTCTGTCTTAGCTCTTCCGTCCATGAGATAAAAGACAGTATGATTACCGACAACTATAAGAATGGAATAGACTTTAGATAACTTGGATACCTGAGCATTACTCTGAGAGTTCTCATAAAACGCTTTGATTATAGGGGCCAAGTTTCTTTTCATGACCGGACGTTCAATCGACAGAAAATAGTCTGTTAGTCCCATCGGGAGACAAACAAAGATTCTACACAAACTGTGCGTTTGTGTCACGCAAAGCACGTATTTCATATCAACAGATCCTAATATCACTTTGTGTGATTTCAAGCACTTCATTGCAACATTAAAGACAAATCAACTGAGCGAGACTTTGGAGAAGAGTAAAGTGAAGCTTTCTCTCTTTCGACACTGGAGATATAAATCCCATTCCCTCCTCATTAAACCTAAGGCTTTGGTCAACAACATATCCGAACCGTGGACAGTCAATTTGCCCCTCTGCCCTCTTAACGATGGTTGAGCCGTTCGCTCTCATTGAAACGACGCAGTTGAGTGAGCAATTTAACGACCCATTTAAGCAGGGTAATGGACGTCATAGTGTGAGCTGAGCTCCTTTGGATAACCCGGGTATAGAAATAACAGGTTATGAACCTTCGGGGTAAGACAGGGAATTTACCACTTCGTTGTTTTCTAGGATTTCTGCCACCGTTGGCCATCTTGGATAAAACTAGATACTAGCGGTTGCTTGGTTGGCTGGTTTCAGCTTCAGGCCTAATAACTACCAGGGTCATTAAGGCTGTCAACTTCAAACTACACGAACAAAGCGGGAAAATGATTGATTAACACTTTTAATTGTCAGTATATGTCAAGGAAATAGAATTCATATAAGTTCACGTTGTTTAATTCGTACTTACAACCTTGACCTTCTTCTGTTTCCACTGATTCATTTGTCCTAAGGTCAGCATCTCGTTACCTGACTGAAAAGACGCTAATTGCTTTTAATTATTTTCTTCACACGTCTATCTACAAGCTACGTAGACTCGCTACATATTATACTCCCATGCGTAGTTCTGTTGGTCAACTTTCACATTTTTACTCTCCAAAATTTACTTGGATTAGGATAAGGTTCTAATACAATTGATCTTCACATCTAATTAGCTCCTAATTCTCTAACCTATTTGCATTCTTTCCTCGCACGGCAGAAACTATTGGATTCTCTTCTTTTTCCTTTTCCTACTCTTCCTACAACCATACTATCTATAGGAGGGATTAGCAAAAGAGATAATGGAGGAGATGAAGCACAACTACAAAAAGCAATTATGAACATAGACATAGACAGGTAGATCAATGGACCTATAACCAGAGGGAGAGAGAGAGGGGGGGGAGAGGGAGGGAGAAGAAGAGGGGGTTATTATCAACTTTAACATGACCCCTTATTGACCTTTAATATTTACCAGCCAACAATATGAGAACTGATTTTTTTCAACTGACCAAACTCTGGTAGATCAGTCGAGTAATGTACACACACAGGCTCACCCGTCCAGAAAGCCACACAAACAATGTATTGCCCAATGAACAAAATCTGCAGAGACTTGGAAAAAAAAGGTCTTTTTCCTTTAAAAGCGGATGACCTTATATATATATATATATATATATTCTTTTTTCTTTTTTGCTGTTGTTATTCGCGTTTTATTTTTTCCTTGTAATCCCCGTGCTTAAGGATGTTAGGATTTACATTACGTTGCAGTTGCAGAATTTCTTTTTCCATCTTCAGATTCCAACGTGCAAAGAAATTTTGCTTATCATTCATTAGCTCTGAAAATAACGGTACGATCCCTCGTGTAGGACGTTACGACCCTTGTGGAGCGACGGTACTACCCTTGTGGAGCGACGATACTACCCTTGTGGAGGATGGTGCGATCTTTGGCAATGATGCCCTCGGGGGGGGGTGGGGCACATCAAGCACCGTACCGTCGTGTGCTTAAGCACCGTACCGTCACTCTCGAGGATCGTACCGTCAAAATCAAGGGACGTACCGTCGTGCCCAAGATATGCACCATTATGCTCGTGGGAAGCACCGTCATGACGCCCATGAGATTAGAAACATAATCTAATCACGAATAAACTCTGACACGCTGTGTTTTCTATTTACTCGGACGAACCTGTACGAGACAATGCCTCGAATCCTGAGAGAGCTGCTCAGGTTAAGGGGTTGGGAATCCATCAGTGCAACAGAGGGGTTATTGAGAACAATCAACAAATAAATCCGAGGTAAAGAGAAAAAGAATCATATATTCATTACAGGAATAATGATGATAAATTCACTGAAATATTGTTAGACAAAACTGAGGGTGAAAGGATATTAGTGTAGTGTACATATAACGTCATTAAAAAGGAATTCTTGACGTAAATATGTTTTCATTACGAAGTTATCATTCAAATATGTATAAATGATACGAGATGTATGATGAGAAAAAACATAAGACTTGCATATGTTTTTTCAAAATCAGGTTTAATGGAACGTTTATAGATCTCCATTGTTGCAGGGGGAAAAAAGTGTGGTAGACGTTGAAAAACAGAATATACAAGAATTCAGAGCCAAGAACAGTATCTGCACAAATCCTTTTACTGTACCAATAGTGCTATAGCAGCCTATTCTATTTTTGTTCGTCTCCTTTCTTAATCTACTTACGTTCTTCCATATATATACGTATATGTATTCATACATATTCGCCTTTTCCCACGATATCAAGGCAGCGTTAGGAACAGATGCCTGAGCCACAGAGGGAAGGCATATACTAGCAGGTAGACAGAGTCACCCTTGATAGAACACAGACAGACACCTGAACTGCTTCATAACATCATACGACAGCTTCGAACCATTTGGATCAAGAACTGAACAGAATACTCCAATGAAACTCGATGTCATATGAAACAGTATCACACCAGTTTCGAGCTTCAGAGTCAAATCGGACGAAATAATGTTAGTTACATCCTACAATTATTTTGTGTCCTTGACATACTTAAGTTTACATCGTGTAGAATCATATTACCGTCATGATAAATACTTCAAACAGGACGTGAGCAGAGAAACAAGATGGTAAATGATTTTCATAAAATCATTTCTGTCTTGAAGGCATTCCTGGAAGCGACTCTTCCCACAATGAGTGCATGTGAACTCCGGCGAGCATTTAATATGTTCTCCTATCGTTAACTTTGTCACAGAAATATGTTTAGATTTTCAATGTAAGAACGTAAGGGATTCTGAGATTCTGTTAAGGGCATATTATTCACTGCTACATGAGAGATTAGGAAGGAATCTTTAACTCCTGAAGTCGGTGGTTCTATATCTAAGCACAAGAAGACAAAGCAGAGGTATACAGATATATTTCACGCATACAGACATACGTCCTCCACTCATCCATACAAAGATGTAGACATCCATCCGCACAACACACAGACACACGCCCATACGAGATATACAGCCTCTCAGTTACGTTCACTTCTCCTTATACGAAGCCAGTCTGGACCATCCATCATTTTCAACAATAACTCTTTGAGAGCGTGAGTTCCAAGCAGTTGCTGGTTGTAGCCAAGATGGAGGAGAGCTTGCGACTCTGCCTATATTTTTTTTTTGCCAATGGCAGCACCATAAATACTTGGCAAGACCATGGACATAAGACTCCTTGCTAGCTGTCTGCTGCACCTCTCGACATCACTCGGATATCTTACTCTTACGCTAGCTATATTAGCATAATCCATGATAATATATATAGATCTGTTATCTAACACTCCCTCAAGTCTTGCGACCATGCCTACTATCTCGCTAAAGCAACTGAGAACACCTTCGTTAGACTAAGTCTCGCTAACTAACCTCCGGCCCTCGCTAGCGTCTGAGAATTACCATGACTAAACAACCCTGAACCTTCGCTAGATCGCTACCACCCCCAAGAGAGCGCAAATCCAGCCTTACTAACTCATTCTCATTGTTGCGAACACACACACCATCTCTGGCTACCTCGCTAAGCGTCGCTCGTCTGTACTCGCTCGCTACAACCTTAACTGTGCCTCAAAAAGGGACCTCACTCTATCCCCGCTGCACAGAGGCATCACCCTCACTGGCATTGCTACTTAGGACCTCGTCACAGCCTAGGGTACAACACAGAACTGATATCTGGGACATGACGCATATCAAGCTATTTATATGTTGATTCACCCGTGATTCTCTCTCTCTCTCTCTCTCTCTCCCTATCTGAAGGTCAGGCTTATCCGAGTGTGTGTGTGTGTGTGTGTGTGTGGGTGTGTGTGTACCTGCCTGTCCCATTGCTTCAACATCGGCCTGTCCATCTTGTGTTTGCCTCTCAACTTTTCTCCCTAGCTACACATATCTGTCAATGTATGTACCTCGGTGAGCACTCTAGTCTTAGACAGACGAAGTGTAGCTCGAGGCGAAGTCGTCCGTCAGTAAGAGCGCATCTTTCTCACTCACTCGCTCACTCACTCACTCTCACTCTCTCTCTCTTTTTCCTTCTGTCTCTCTTTTTCCAGTCTCTGTCGCCGTCTGTCTCTCCAAAGGCGGTGCTGCAAAACATTTCTTGAATAAAACACAGATAAGAACCATCCTCCTCCTTGATACAATTCTTTTATCGCTGGAAACATTGCTAAAGTAATTTCATGTTTTATTTCCTACAGGATTAATTGTGCCGGAGTTTCATTTTCGGGTCTCCAGTCTTTTGTACATCCTTTTAAAGGGAATTCTCTTTGTGTCTCTTACGAATCTGTCGTTGTAATTGTTGTTGCTGTTGTGGGATTTGAGTTGTATGTGGTAGTGCTGTTATTGGCTAGGTGTTGTTTGTTATGATTCCTGAATTTGTATTCTTCATGGTCAGTAATGTTATTTTGTTTATTTTTTCTTGTTCCTCTCTAGGCTAGTGGTGTTCATGGTAGTGGCAGCGGTAGATAATGGCGGTGATTTTGGTAGAGGTTTGTTTGGAGTGGCTATAGTGGTAGATATCTGCAGGGGAAGACAGTAGTAGATGTTTAGCGAAGGTGTTCTTGGTAGATGTTTTCATGATGATGGAGGTGATTAGTGGCGTCTTTCATGGTATAGAAAAAAAAAAGAAAGGCAATTTCAAATATGAGTGAAGATACGTGGTTCACATAAAGCAAGAGTAAAGACACCTGATTTTACGTCAGAGAGTGAAAAAAGAAACCTGGCTCACTTCGGGCAGAAGAAAGGCGGGTGGGTGGGTGGGGGGAAGGCACCTGCTTCACATCAAGCACCAACAAAGTTACCTGGCTCATACCTGGCTGCAGCAAACTACTTACAACTTTTAATGGTTCCGCATCAACAATGGTTACAAGTTCAGCGGGAGACGAGACCAAACAGAAAACTCCCATCTGATTGGCATCCTCTGAGGACTCCTCTGCGAAAAATACTCTTTCCCTCATTTCTTTTCCTTCTTTCCTCTTGATTAACAAGGTTCATATGGAATTTTTTTCTCTAGGGTTAAGGCTTGCACTGGTTCGTATAGCCAGGGAAGAGTGGTACACACAGACATAATCAAGGAAATATATTTTTCCCCACGTCTGATGATTATTTCATCGATATTCAGTCATATTCTACTCATCACTGAGAGACTGTATGTCGATTGTCTCTCCTCTGGTCTGCCTCTGCCTGCAGTATCCATCCCCACTTGTACAGTGAGCGTCCTTCCCTCTAAAGTTCACGGGACAAGGCCATCGAATCTCTCCCTCCCAAAATATACCACCGAGTCTTGGCCTCAGGGAAGCATATGATCCTTCGCCCCCTCACTCAGAATTCCTGGTCTTGACATCTGACGAGAGAATCTCAGAACCAGTGTATTGCCAGAATCATCCTGTACCTCGTCCTTAAATACACTTAAGCTAATCTTGGGTCGCTTCCTCCTGCCTGAGCTTCTATTTTAAGCTCACATACGTAGCTTAGCGGCTGGTTCAAAGGCGTCACCTCTCCTCAAGTCTCGATCGTCGCTGAAGTGTTCCCCTCGTTGTCTGCTCTGCCATTCACTGCTACTCTATTGGTTCTTCAGTAAACGCTGCCTTAGCAGTAATCAAGTCTGCCTCACTCTCGCAAGCCTTCAAATCTGCTGTCGAGACTCACGGCCACAAACACACCAGATGCCCTCAGAGCACTTACTGGCGCTAAGTTTGGACCTGGGAAAATAATCCTTAACGCCTCTGTTATACCTAATTTGTTCTCCCTCTCTCTCTCTCTCTCTCTCTCTCTCTCTCTCTCTCTCTCTCACCTCCTGGCTATATATCATAAAGCAAGCATACTATGTACGTTATCTTCCCTTTATCTTTTTTAGTAGGATATCTTTAATAAAGCCTCCTCAGCAGGTGGGACAGCTGAAGCGAGGTGCGGGGGGCCCACATTTGGTGATAGGTAATGGGTTGACCTGATGTCTAGTAATCGGTGATAGGTTGACATGAGAAAACCCTCCTCTTTCTGTGGATGTTCATAGAGTAAGCAAGACACATATACCCTCCAAACGACCTGGAACCATAGCGAACCATCTTACACCATTAGGCATCACAGAAGGCCAGGTCATGTCTACCACACTAAGCCAACTTTCATTCTTTTCACTAGAGCGTAATAACAGACAAGACCAGGTCACCGTATGAGACTAGACCAGGTCATCAGCTCTTTTTCCTCTCCCCTGACTGACTGCTCACAGAGTAGACCAGGTCACACACACACACAGACACACACACACACACATCCCCCCCCCCCACACCCCTCCTCCGTTTTCCCTCTCGTGCCTTCACCTCGGCACATCTGCCAGGCAATTGGTTTATGAAGCAGTAATTTGGTTAACAGGCAATTGCCTTCCTGACGGAGGATTATCTCCAGTGAATGTTTCGCTGGTGCCTACCGGCTTCTACCACCCCCCACCAACCTCCGCCTGTCGACCAACACA
>JAYMFT010195178.1:10000-11786 GCA_038088735.1 Panulirus argus
GCAATGATTAATCGCCCATAATGTATGAAGGAATAAGACATCTGTCTCGTTTACTTAAAAGATGAAAATACAAAGAGTTTTCAGTATTAGATATTTAGAACACCTAAAGCTGAACCTTTGACAGTTTGAAGCGTAATGAGGCGAATAATTAAAATACTCTGGGGGGGAGTCTTCATTTGTCGTCCTCATTGGAATACCAGAAGACTCTAGCGAATTCCGATGTATAGATTAACCACACTCAGCACCACGGGCCATAGTTCAGGCAAGATGGCATCGAACGGAATCATAATATCAAAAGGAAAATGAATATTAGCATTTGTAATCATTTCTCCTACTATCACATCTCACTGACTGTGCTCATAAGAAAAATCATCATATAAAAAAGTATTGGAAAAAAAAAAGACTTTTTACGTTAATTATAACCAATCAAGGCTTTCATTTCTCCTATAATTTGACGATAAATCATCACAGTAGAGATGTGATGTTGTGATGCCTTGGACTCAAATGATCAGTTCTCTCATTTGTACTTTACGGTTAGTTCTGGGAAGCTCGGGAATACCAGGAGTTCTTTTTGAGGCGTATTATACACTCAGCCGGAAAATATCCCGAGGCGTGGAACAGAAACAAAAGGGACGGAAGGTATTTAGGAGCGATTATCTCCCGTATGGCGACAGGTGGAGTGAATAACATACGAGTGGATAGTAGAGTCTCTCTCTCTCTCTTTCTCTCTCTCTCTCTTTCTCTCTCTCGAGACCCCGAACTCTTTATTTCTTTCTTTCTTTTCACCCCGTAAACCTTTAGAACCCAACATTTATAAATTCACGGACCATCATCACCTCACCATTGTTCTGGGCCAATTAAGAGCTTGTCGGAACAGCGAGTGGGGGAAGGTCCGTCTGTCTGTCTGTGTATCTGTCTGTCTCTCTGTCTGTCTCTCTCTCTCTCTCTCGCCTAACGTTCAAAGACTTTACTGTACACCCACCGCGTCGATCTCCGTTAATCCAACACCGAAAAGGCGCTGAGTAGCAGTACACTGACTCAGTCCATCCAGCTGTCACTTGCACCACATCCGAGAGTCTGGGGGGGCGAAGCTACTCACTGTAGTACTACGGGCGCCAACCCCGCCACCGATACTCTATGTAAACAACCCCACCACGTCCCTCGTCCCTCAGTAGCAGGTCGACATGAAACACGCATCGGTCCCCAAATTGAGCGAGTACCATACTGCTAACAGAAACAACCCCACGCAATAGTTCGATAGACCACCGACTATCATTCTGATCATACTTACGACACACACACAAACACACACAACTTTATCCCTCCTCCTACTCGTGATAGTATCGTAAATAACAACCTCTTCATTATCAATTACGTCCACTGGCGTGTGTACTCAATGGCCGATAATCACACGAGGTCCGCAGCTGGTGTTTACCAACCGGCCGCATACCTGCCCTGGCAAATTTCAATTTAGTGTCGCTTGGAAAGGGATAGGTTTAGCCCAACCAATTTTCTGCGTTTGAATGGCCTCTGTGTGTGTGTGTGTGTGTGGATTTCTGTGCATCAACCGCACCACTCCCTCTGTGATACAGATGTAGATGAATGACTACAATTTGTGTGGCAGAAAAGCGATTCAAAAAAAGAGTTTTTTTATTTTTTTTTCTGTCCTCTTTTTTTTTTTTTTTACCATGAAAGCTAGCTGCAGGGGCTGGTGGATTTGTACTTTGTGAATGTTTGTGTATTTAGCTTATCAGTGGCTTGGTGACACACGTGCAAACACACACAC
>JAYMFT010195189.1:5000-11785 GCA_038088735.1 Panulirus argus
GTGTTCTATGGTTTTCATGGTAGTATATGTAAAAGAAAGGAGATGCAAATCAAGATCTTTTAATCTTATTGGTATTGTATTATGTTGTGTTTCAGGGAATGGTATTGTTGTTGCTGTTGTTGTATTGTGTTCAGAGAGTGTGGTGATGTGTGGTAATGTGCTATACTGTGTTCAGGGGTGAGACTGTGTCGTAATATATTTTATTCATGGGTTGATGTAGTGATGTAATATGCTGCGTTTTGCAGTTGTGTTGTATTAATCCTTGTTTAAAGTTACCACGGTGTTGTATAATATTTCTGTGACAGGACTGTGGTGGTGGTGTTGTCTCATGTTGTGATGAGAGGAGATGTGTTCAGTACTGTTAAATCCAGTGGGGTCGTCTTGCCTTCAGAGCCACTGGAGATGTATTTCGCTTTATTTCCAGGAGACAATGACTTAGTTTTACGTTGTATTCTGTGGTTGAGGAGTATTGGATCAAGTTGTGTCGGTAAGGAGGGGGGGAATGGGGATTTAACTTAATTCCTAAGATGTATTGTGTTGTACCCATGAAGTATTGTACTGGTGCTGTATTATGATCAAGAGATAAAGAGGCGTAGTACTGCTCTGTCCAGGAGATACAGGGGTATTGTATTACGTACAGGGAACGTATCAATAAGTCCAAGTTATGTAATGGTGCTGTATCAAATCCAGAAGTACTGTTGATTTATATTCAGATCTGGTGTTGTTGATGTATAATGCTGTATTAAAGAGTAGTTATGGCTGGCACTGGACTATGCTACGGCCATCGGAAGTAACAGTGCTATCTATCATGCTGTGTTCAAAGAATGTGGTTATGAAGTGATATGCTGTAAGTAGCTGTGGTGGAGCGGTCAGCATATAGGTTCGAGTGTTCAAGGGCTGTAGTGTGGTTCTGGTTGTGTTATGCTGTGTTTTAGTGCTGTAGTGACGATCTATCATGTTTCCAAGAGCTTTGGTGGTGTAAGGCTGTGCTAAGGGAGAGTACAGTTGTTATACGGTATTTTAGGGTAAAACTCTAGGTAGTGCTATATTATGTTCTGGGGTTGTAGTGTTAGAATATGCTTAGAAGATAGGATGATGTTGATGTTAGAGGTGTATTAATGCAATGTTATCCTTGATCTAGACTTGTGATGGTGTGGTATTGTGTTTAAGGCTTGTATTAACGACGGATCACGTTGTGTTTTCGAGTCGTTATGGCATAATGGTCTTTAAGAATTGTGCTGATGATGTATATTATAGCAGTCTGGGACTGACGTGGCCGAGCGATTTGTTCAAGTTCTCTGGTAATGCATTTTTCCTATCCTTAATCAACTCTTGTGGCGGCGAATCATCTTAAGATTCCAGAATTACCTCTGGCGGTGACGAATCACCAAAGATGCTAGAATCAACGTGGTAATTTAGTGTTGTATTATAGTCAATTCAGTGGGTTATTTGACTATTGTTCTTCTTTCAGATATTGTTGACAGTTTCAAGGCAAGAGGCAGTGAAGGCATTAGAACTCTCCACAAGAACGAAAGAGTATACATCGGCTTTAACAAAGCATACCAAGCCATTCATTTCCTTTCAGCTGAATACATCAGTTTCTCAACAAATATATCATTTTTCTATCCCGTTTTAAACGATAATTATCATAATTCATAATTTATAATGATATTAAGTCATCCGTCACTTTTAGCCAACTGTACTAATTACATTAAAAATAAAATTTTTACTATCATATTTCACCTGTCAGCTGCATGAACGTAATATATTGGGAATGTGAGTGGAGCCACAGTTTAGACCATATTCTTATTTTGTGACTGTAAATAATTCTAATATCATACCATCAATATTAATATGAATCGAATTATCCAAAAGGTCCTATGCAAAATGTCAGTCACACTAACTTATTATATATATATATATATATATATATATATATATATATATATATATATATATATATATATATATATATATATATATATATATTGGATATCTTGGTTAATCATGACCATTAACATTTCTACAACAGTGAGCAAGGTGTTGCCTAAGTCTTTCCTCACTAAACAATCTTACATCAGCTTTTCTGCTTCTGCCTCTGTTCTCTGTCGTATTGTTTTGTTTCTATTCATACCCCGTCGATAGCAGCCGATAGAGAGACATCTCTCTCTCTCTCTCTCTCTCTCTCTCTCTCTCTTATCCAGTCAACAACAGGCTCTGTCAAGTCGCCTGAGCTCTTTTTTTCTATCTATAAACGATCTTCTTTCTCTAACTTCTAACCCTGTTCGTCCTCACGGCGTTGGTTTCGCTCTATATTCTTCACGTCACTCTCCTTTCCTCTCCTCGCAGAGACATTCGTTCTTTTTCTTTGACCAAATTTCCTGTTTCAGTTTGAATCAGCGTACGGCTTCCTCGAATGGGGAAGCCGTAACCTGGTTAAATTAATCGGTGAAAAGACGTAATTCCTTCTTTATCTCTTTCTAAATCTTATTAATTTCCTAATATCAAATTTCAGAGGGCTACAATTTAATCCTGTAATTACGCAAATATATTGGACATAACCATATCTTCCAATCTATCCTGTAAATCCTGATTCTCAAAAGATGAGAGTATTGTATAGGTGCCCAAGTTGTTTCAATTCTGAGCCGTTTCTCTACAGCTGCTGGGGTCTCTATCGTCACAGTTTGGAGCACAGCTTGCATATCTGGGGTGGCTCTTCTCCCACCTCTCCCTTACCTCTTGCTGCCATTTCTCTTCAACCATACTCCACCATCCGCCGTAATGCTGCTTTTCTCTCTGTTATTATTTCGGTCACAGCTATTGTGAGCACTTTATATGTGTTCCAGCCCCTAAGACCTGCAACCGAAGCAAACCACTTGCTGTTTCTTCCCATAGTTTCTGTGCGGACAGTAATCTCACGAGGGCTGGCCGATATGTTACCTCCTTCTTCTTCCTCATACAGCGTAGCTGTGCAGCTCTCTTCCTCCTGTCGTCTTTACTCCTCCCATAACCTATCCACGGACAAAAGACGGGTCCACGAGGCCATGAGGAGCTCAAATGAATCTTCCATCCCCTTATATCTTAATAAACTTTGACTGGAACATACTCTTGCCAGCGCCACGTCGGTTACTGTAAAAGAACTAACCTAAACATTAACCTAAGAGGCCGTCAGTTTGAGCCACTAGTGCAAGGCCTCCCAGGGTCGGTAAGGAAGGCATGGGAGTGGCAGTGGCTCTGGTGGTACTGGGAGGGCCTGACGTGTCTGGGAGGATAGGGCTGGGCGGGAGTGGTGGGTGGGAGAGTCTGACGTGTCTGGGAGCTTACTGCTGGCCCTAGGTGTGGTCCCCGCTCTGGAGTTACTGCATTATTGATGGTCAAGCGCGATGCATATTCAGCAGGCAGGACCAGGCAGCTGCTGCTGCTGCTGCTGCCTCGCCAGCCCTGCCCTGCATCACTGGACACGCTTGGTGCTGCTGCTGCTGCTGGCTAACTGGCAGCTGCTCCTAGTGCGTGGAGATGGAGGCATTTCAGCTATAGATGTGTATGTGCGTGTGTGTAAGTTATACCATCCATTCATACACCCAGGGAGGCAGCTTTACACCCGAAGGGTCACACCTTTTTCTTCGATGTTCATCACACATAGTCTCCTTAGCCCTGTTTCCACGTGTCCACAACTCTGATGCCGGAGAGACATTTCCTCACGTTCCTCAGTTACACTTTCCTTGCCTCAACTTCTGTTATGCTCTCATGTTCAAGACCTTCTTCTGATTATTTCTTTATGATAACCAGCTGTCCTTCTTCCTTCCAAACAGGACAGATCGAGGCTTTCCCTCTTCTCTTCGTAGCTCGTCACAATCAGTTCTTGTATCATTCCTGCCGTGTTCCTTTGGACACTCCAGCAACTTTACATTACTCCTCAGGTGAGGAGGCCAGACTGTGCGGCATAATTTAACACACGTCGAGTGTACATAGTGTATATCTGATTCATCATGCACTTGAAGGTAGTCTTAACAATAAACAAATTATAGTTTGCCGCCCTTACGACCGTTTTCTTACAATGTTCTGATGACCACATCATATCACATCTTCGGCCCTTTTCATAGCATGACTCTTCTAGTTTGCTTCTCCTAAATATGGTAATTGTGTGTGGCATATTTAATCCTTTATTTATCTAAATTTTCATAAAAAAAGTCCTATCGTTACTGCACTTTATACAAGTCCTCTTGCAACATGTCTTAGTTCCTTTTATTTTGCAGTCCTTCATAATTTTGTCATCACTAAACTTATTAATATATGCAAACACCTCTTTTGCTAAACCATTTAACGCACATCAGAAATTGTAATGGTCCCAAAAGCGAGCCAAGAGGGACCACGAACTGTCACTCTCTCTAAACTATAAAAGGTTCACCTGGGATGTGCTTTCTCTCTTTTAGATTGCTGTCAACCATTTGGCTGTTTAACTGGTTGTCTTGCTGAATCATTAGTCTCCTAACGGGGACAATACAAAAGGCCTTCACTTTTCTCTAATACGTTGATTACTTTCTCATAGGAATCAAGCATATTCCTGATCATATTCTCTAGCATCTGGTAGTCGCTGCTCGTTTGCGAAGCAAGTCTGTAGTTGAGGGCTACTACACGACTTTCGCCTATTTATAGATGTATATCAACATTACACTTGCTCTCGTCCATTTCGTTGAAGTACAACCCTCGTTGAAGGAGGTCTTTACTACGTTAACAGTCTCGTATTGAGGGTCTCCGTACGCTCTCTGAATACAACTGGTGACATGCCATTCAGACCAGATCGAACTCCTACATGAGCGTCCTCGCTACTAGTGGATTCACTTCAATATTTTCTAAGTTATCCCGCCATTCCTGGCACGTAGCAATAGGACCTTCGGATCCTCGAGGGTAAACACATTCTGAAACTTCGTGTTCAGCGCTTCGGACGTGTCCTCGTCTGTGTCAATGAACCTTCTTCCTGAGGTTCTTGACCTACCTATATGGTTTCTTATCGTTGATTTGTTGTTTACGATTTTAAGAAACAAATAAATGTGTTACTTTACCGTTTACGTTTTTTTCGTTCTCTCCTACTTTGTTAAAATTTCTGGTACTCTTGTACCTTTCAAACGAAGCCTAACTCACTGGGTCTCTGTGTTCCCTTAATACGATAAAGTTTTTCTTGAACCTCTGTTATGGTCTTTTCTCTGGACTTCTTTCTACGTTTCCATCTAGTTATAGATATAATGGACTGACTTATAACACCAGACTATTATCCTATTGGAATTTAAGCCTCTTAATCTGTTTCCTTAGAGTTCGTGTTGAAGATTACATAGTTTCCTTCCATATACTTTCCTTCTCTTTTGGGTCACCTTTTCAAGCACTTCATCTTTCCCTCTGTATTCCATCTCGATATTTAAGCGGTCACCCGTTCCAAAATGAGGTGAAGGGGTAATATTCTCAGTTTCAGTGTAACTATATGTAATGAGGATCTAGACTAGACCCAGTTTTGATGGTACATCCGAACGTCTAACCTTCGTGACCTCTGATACATCTTCGTGAAAAAAAAGAAAATAATTCTCTCGTGTACATTTTAGTCAGTGGAATTTTTCATGTGTTTCCACCCCCGTGTGGATGTAAGGTACTACAGGCCAATTCTTTATAGTGCAAGTCTCTCAGGATAAGAATTTTTACCATCGCTCTAAACACGTAGCTAACTTTTTAGCTTAATGCACCAACACGTTTCTTTCTTTATCATCTATAAAACTAAGAGATTCCTGGCTCAAATGATATTTTTTGAGGACTATATATTAATAAGGTTATCATGTAGACATTATCAAGCAAGCTGTATTCTTGGTGTACCGACTAAAAGGTCAGCTTTTAATTGTTACTTCTTAGAATTGCATGTTTTCTCTCTCAACCAGGGCCAGATTTACCCATCAGGTAGACCTATGCGATCAATTAGCCTTTTAAACTTGTGTATGTGTATGTGTGTGTGTGTGTGTGTGTGTGTGTGTGTGTGTGTGTCTGTGTGAAAGGTTACTGCTCCCCTGCTTATACCAATATAACTAGATCTATAACTATCAGAGATGCATTAAGCATGAACTCCATACACATTTATACAAACGTACTCCAGCTGTTACGACTATGCAACACACGATGATGCTTGGGCGTCCAGTAATACCATACCTTACACGTTCTCATCACATACCCTCCCTCCCGCACCCCACGTCTCCCACTTTTCCCCTCGCAGACCCTCATATTCCTGACCTGCTACTTATGCAGACCTCCCCATATGACTTTTCCCTCTTATTTCTTACCATATCGTACCATTTTCTTTCATTCCCCCCACCCTCATATTTCCAGCTCGCCTCTCAAAAATCAACTCCCCCCCACTCCCTCTACGTCTATATATTCCCCTCTCTAAATCTCTTCCCCAATTCATCTCCATATTCTTTTTAACTTTTCGTTTTCTCCTATTTCTTCTCTGCCTGCTGTCTCCTATTGTCTCCCTAATCCTGTATTTCCGTTTCTCTCTCTCTCTCTTCCATCCCATCCCACATACGGACTCTCAATGGGTCAACCTGTAGTAGTCAAAAAAAACATTTAGTCCCATCCACAACTGAGGAGCCGAGAAGATGAAAGAGGCGACACTTGTGTCGTGACACAGATAAAGTGAGGGAACGGAATGTGAACGAAAATCACAATATTTATCTATCTATCTATCTACCTATATATATATATATATATATATATATATATATATATATATATATATATATATATAT
>JAYMFT010195200.1:0-11785 GCA_038088735.1 Panulirus argus
CTTCAGGCTATGTGTATAAGGTGTATATGAAACATAAATGGATTTTGTGTTTAGACTTAGGTCCCATCCCCAAGATACCTCATTATGTATTTATTATCCATCAAGACAAATGTGGAAAACAAGATGATGTGGAAACAAATGGGTTAGAGCTGAGACATATCTCAAAGTTTCAGCTGTTCAATGGTCTTCCTCAGGGGGTACTGATTCTAGCATTTGGTGAGACCGTGTTCTCTAGCAAGTAATGGTCGCCTGATTGGACACCTTGGCATGTCCCTTCTGATTGGACCGTTTGTCCTGCTGCTTCCACTTGTTTACAGTGATCTCTACTGCCTGACATGACCAGCAGATGAACCCAGACCTTGTGTTAATGCTGTCTTTGGTAGCAATATAAGCTGCTTACATTGCTACCAATGACAACGTTAACACAAGGTCGGACACCTTGGCATGTCGCTCTCTAATTGGATCGCTTGTCCTGCTGCCTATGTTCATTTACAGCGATCTCCACTGCCTGATGTGACCAGCAGATGAACCCAGACCTTGTGGTAATGTTGTCCTTGGTAGCGATGTAAGTGATACATCGGTACCAAAGACAACGGTAACACAACGTCTAGGTTCATCTGCTAGTCATGTCAGGCAATGGAGATTGCTGTGAACAAGTGGAGGCAACAGGACAAGTGATCCAATCAGAAAGCGACACGCCAAGGCATCCAACCAGGTAAACATCACTTGCTAGGGAACACGGTCCCACTGAATGCTGGAATCAGTATCTCCTGAGGAAGACCGTTGAATGGTCATAACACTGAGGTAATGTATCTTGTAAAAGCAATGTTAAAGCTCAAAGAAATCAAACAATGTAGCATAAATTAGCACAGTATTCTCCACTGTATTTTCAGTAAGCACCATCATGAAGTAATCTGTGGGGCTTGGCTGTGAATGGTTGGCTCTGGTTTCAGCACATTATATCTGCCAGTTAGAGAGAGGATGCCTGTAAATGAGGCCAATGTTTGTTTGTTCCTGATGCCACCTTGTTAAGGGAGGAGAGGTAGTGAGGTAAAAACTGAATGATGGTTGCTTCACCTAGCCATTAGCCACACAACATGAAGGAAATCAGCTTGAATGGATGATGGTGCTGCAGGTGTCAGCCTTAAAATTGTCTTAATTGTAAATCTCTGAGTCTGTTTGACTCCTGCTTCCTTACCCTCCTCAACCATAGAAGAATGCCATAAAATTTTAAGGTTTTAAGCTAAAAATTGCATTGTATCAATTACTTGTATACCATTTTAATGTTATCTCTCCCTGGATATGAATCTTATGGGTTTTATTACAGTTGGGCAACTAAGATCATACAAGATAAACCAATGCAATGTTTTCTACAATATAAGGCATTTTTTTTTTAATCAAACCTGCAATTAAGACTCCTATGTAAATCTTCTGATCTGGTAATGACATTAGACTTCATTTTAAGATCTAGAAGGTCATCATAGTATTTCTTATTTTCCTTATAATCTGGATCCTTCTGTATTGTGTGAAAATAAAGTAAAAGATTAGATATACTGGATGTATATGAAAGATTGCAAAAGTATCTTCCCACCCACTTGCAGCCAGTGCACCTGTACTTGCTATCACCAGTCCACAGTGCATCCTTTAACAAAGATTAGACTTCAGCCTATATCCTAGATAAATTTGTCTCAGAAATTAGAAAAATTTGGTTTAAATTCTGTGCATTTTATGAACTTTTGTTCTTTGCTGTTACCTATTAATCCACCTCCATTTGTACATACAAACTTAAGCTCTACTCTCCCACTGTTTAGTATTAGTGCTTTCCTTACAGTGCTTCTTTTTTTACATTACTGTAGTTAACATGTTAAGTAAGATTATGCTCATATCATGGCTACTTTGGATGTGAAGGAAAATGAAGTCTGTGAAAAAGTGTCAAAATTAATCTGTGCTCTTCTGGTGTTTATTGACCTAACTGTTCAAGATGGAAAGTTATAGGGAGAAGAAAAATGAGAAATGGATGTGAATTCCACAGCTTCATTATCTAAGGGAAGAAGGAGCTATCACAACAGTCAATTCTCAGTTGGCTGGTCATGACAGAAAAGCTATGGTAAGTTGCAGTGACTCAAACATGAAGGGTCCAAGCCTTAGTGGCTGAAAAACATGCAGGCAGTTAACAGTAGCAGTGGCTAAAGTAATACCCATACAGTAGAGAGGGCAGCGATATCATAGGAGACAGAAAAGGTGACTTTTCACTAGTGATATAACCTTATACATGCAAAGCCAGGTATCACCTAGGTAATTATATACATACAAATATATGAAAAACATTGAAATGTTTAAGCCATAAGTTGCATACTGGAAGATCTCTATCCAAAATCAGGTGCAAGGGACTCGCAAAATTTCTCAGTATCCATTAATCTTCTTCACTTGTTGAAAAGAATAACTGTCATGCCTATTATTCAGTAAGATCAAAAAACTCAATTTATCTGCAGACTAGTAACAATGATGATTGTGGTCTGTAGAGTATTACGAAAATTGACCAGATGGCAAATGGATTATTACTTACAAAGGAGAAACTACATAAATGAGAGAGCATGGCTTCAGAGAAAAGAGGTTGTGCATAAATCTTTCATGTATCTGAGACAGAGTATTTTACACAAAATGAGTGGATTGTATGTTCCTGGACTACCTACCAAAGCCTATGTCATCCCACATAAAAGCAGGGAAAAGAAGCTTGAATTTCTAACAACCATAAGGGTAAGACTTATTCAAAGGATTGAAAATCATCTTAGTAAAAATAAACACAGGACTCTTATCAGAAGTGCCTTTTCTAAAGTCGGGTAGAGTTAGCAAATATCATTATAGATAAGCAGCAGATGGGGTAGACAAAACTGAACTGAAGCATGGTTTGGAATACATTTATTAGGCTGGCAAGTAAACCTAACATATTTATGATAAAAATCTCTAATCATTTTGATGGTCCTTAGAGAGTGATTTTTCTTTTGAGTTTTATTTGATATATGATAAATCTTGTAACTTTTTAATTGATTATTCTGTTGCCTATGCTTTTTGTATTGAATTATCATTTGTAAGATATTTTGTAGTGGTCATACTGATATCCTTCAGATATTTGTGGTGAATACCAGTAATTCAAATTATAGCCTGTGGTTTTCAAGGGTGTAATTATTTCTATAACTTATTACCTTTTATGTATATTGAATATTTGTCGAAGTCTGTTGTTTTGTATGGTATTGTATATGATTATCTATATTTCTATTTTCATTTTTGCTGTGAAGTTACTATATTTTGATTTTTGTAGCTTTTTATATATATTTTAATTTCTATAGCAAAGTTATTCTGTAGTTTAGTCTGAAGCAGTTGTAAAATTATTATTAGAAATGAAGATGAAATTTCACAAAATCCTATACACAGAGCAGTGAGTAAGGGATGATCATTGATGATATGATTTTTTATGGCATTAGTAGAAATATTAGAAAAAATCTGAAAAAGCAAAAATAGGGCTGAAAAATGAAAAAGAAATAGGGCAATCGACACATATATTCATTATAAGCTGATGTTTAAAGCCTTTTTGTATTTAAGAAGTATATGTTAAACACTTGTAGGGCAGTCAGTGATGTATACAGAAAGTAGTAATGATGATTATAGTTGAGTAAATGAAAAGTCAAGAATATGAGAACAGAACACCTGCAGAAACAATAAGGAAGTTATGGTTACCTGTTGATATAAGAGATATTTGCTCCAGAGATGTTGAATTTTTTGGTGTTCTAGTAATCAGACTGTTGAGGAGTATTAGTTCTGTTTATCTTTGTAATTTCTATAATTTGTATTTTTTTTCTTTTCACTAAGTGTTCAATGCCTTTTTGATATATTATTACTCTTACACGTGTCAAAGGGTTTATACAGTAAAACCATAAACCAAACTTCTCTACAGATGGTGTATATGTTTGTAGTTAAGGTAAAATTATAAACTAACAACACACATAATTATGCATGGTAAAAGAATGGATACATTTTTTTTCATTATTCTGAAGTGAGTTGACAGAAACACCTGAATGAAAGGTAGAAGCTGGGAAGCCTTTTCTTCACTAAATTTTGATAATCAAGATTGTTTTGAAGTGGTTGGTGTTTCATTAAGAAAAAAGATCACTGTAGTAACACGAATATTATTGATACTTTCATAGATAATTGTGTAAAGCTATGTAACATATATCAAACAAATACATGAAAGATTTTTGTGGTTTGCAGGATAGATTTTACAAATTGTACAATGTATATTTAGCAGCAAACTATGGCCTTGACTTAGATGGCAATGAGGCAGGTATGGCCCTCACACTAATAACCATAATGGCCACATGGGAGATATGGATACCTGTGGGATGTCATTGTTGATATTGCTATTCCTTAACAGTTACCAGAAGCTGCAAGGAGGACCTCCAGCGAGGCGGAGGTGGATCTGGAGGCATGTAGTCACCCTTACCTCCTATTAGTGCCAGCTGCCTCCCCCTCACTCCTCAATCCACATACTAAATCACCAGCCACACACACCATCTTCATCACCACCCCCTTCCCCATATCTCACTCTTCCTAACTCCTTGCGTTGTAACACCCAACACCAAATGATGTCTTTAACAATAAGCAACTACTGTCATTACTTTCAATGATATTTAAAAGTGCTTTATAACTATAGTATATATTGCTTACCTCTATACAAAAGAATAAAGGACAAGCAAATGATAAGTATATGTGCGATGAAATATGCAGCTGATATTTATTTTGATTCATTGTGTTGAGGAGTGAGGCAGACTGTGGAGGCAGTTTGTGTTGTGCACAAAGCCTAGTTTGCCTTAACACAACTAATGGTTGAATCTTTCTCTCTTCATCTTTGAGTGACCTTTTTTAGAGTGAAATGAGCACCCAAGGCTGGTGAAGTATTCTCTTCTAGCCCGCCTGTGCCCCATCACTACTGCTGGCCACACTCCATCACCACCACAGCTTGGCCCAGTACCCATTTTCACAATAGCTTCTGACATACCAAGTTGGAAGATTTATAAGTCTTGAACTGCAATCAGAAAGCATGTAAAATTGAGGAGAATTATGAGAAACAGTCTTATTTTGACACCCAGCTGAATGTGGTTGAGATTAGACAAATGAATTATCTTGACAGTGATTGGGTATACAGTAAACCACGGATTTAACGGACTCTGGTATAATGGATTTCGGATTTGATGGACAAATAATAATACAGTATATCAATTAATAACAATTAAAAAGATAAAGAAAAATAAAAGATCTCAAATGCCGCACCATGCACATTCCATATCGCACTTGGTTTTGGTAGTGTGGGGTAGACTCACTTTGTTTCAGTCTCAGTCTACTTCAAGTTATTGTGCGGTCAGGTTGTATACAGAATGTTTCTGTTGTTTCAAAATTGTGACTATTTATTAAATAGTTTTTTAATCCTTACAATTCAAAATGGCATCATGTGACTGTAAGTGGTGCAATGAAAGCAGGTAATCCATCTTTACTTTATCATAAAGAAGTATCCTTTCAAAGGAGAGGGGTGGCATCACCTCTATCTCAATCTGACTCCTGTCTCCAACTGTTCGGCAAGCAATCCCACACTGCCAGGTGCCCATCGTCCAAGTATTGTAACACACACTAAAACCCTACAGTGGTAGAGGAGTTGAAAGAAAGCATGTGAACTTAAATGTGGCACAGAAATAGGTTACATTCGATTTAACAGACTTTTTCATTAACAGACGTTCCTTCTTCATTTTAGTCTGTTGAATTGAGGGTTTACTGTATTTTAGATTTTCTATCCATTAGTAAATACATTTAGATATAAGGCATTCTGAAAATTTTATGTATTTTTGTAACCAGAAACTGAAACATGTGATTTGCTTATGGTGATGACACCATGGGACCAGATGGCGTAGAACTTAGCAAAAACTGAACAAAGTTAGAATAGAGCCCGTCCAATTGTCAGGCCCTGCTAAATGATATTTTTAGTGCAGTTCTCATAAACAGAACTTGCCAAGCTATACATATATTGATGTTGTGTTACACTTGAAATATAATGTTTGATAGAACACTAAAACAGTAGGGGTAGTTGGTGCCTTGATTTTTGCAAGACAGTCAGTCACTTAATGCCAGCAATTGTTCAGGAGTACAGATATATTGGTATATTATGCTTTGTTACAAAATACCCATCAAACAACTAACTAGCAAGCAACAGCAGGCCCATAGTATTTCTTGCTCATAGAGAAGAAAGCTATAATGTTAGTTCATGATTATTTTATGAAATTGAAATATAAGTAATAGATCTGAATATTTTTATCACATATTACAGTTAAAGGTAAATTACAGATTCCTTGCAAGTCGAACATGATCTGTATATGTTATCTATTGTCCCATTGTTTATTTGTTTACTCCAGACTTAACAGTTCATTGGCATTGTGGGCACACAGGAGAAATTCCCCAAATGTATCCATGATGGACTCCTTGGCATTTGTGAGTTTCTTTCCTTACACTCTAACTATAAATATGTTGGTTTCATAGTTTGAAAAAAAATAGAGATAGCCAGACTGTTGTTTCTTTCCTATCATTTAAGAAGTATGCAGTGTTTGGCTCAATGTCCTGTTGTGATTGGTGCCCTTAACAACAGAGAAAGGAGTTCACCTGGTTTCTCTCTTTGGGGGTGAACCCTCAGGGGATCTCATCTTTGTGAAAACCTTTCAGCTATGTTGTCTCAGACACTTGTTAGGGATATTGGCTGTAGTTGCCTTGTTCAGTTTTGGAAGTATGGAAACAGAACTATTAGATTCTCCCAAAATCTGAAATAGATGCTCACTAAGATATTTTTTTGTCATTGCTCACTACCTTTTTAGTTCCAAATAAGAAATTCACAGTGCCAGGCAAGCCAGCTGTGCATTTCCTCTTGAATGAATCCAGTGTTACTAGACTCCCTCGTTTGGGGTCAGGAGCTATGTTTCCAAGTTTTTAGTATTTTAGTTCTGCAAAGTTAGGTTTAACCTCTTTTTCCTGAAGCTTAGGAATGCATGACATTTACTTGCTTCTTGATGTTCATTTGTCATAATAGACAGTGTGTATCAGGTTCTGGAACACTTTTTATCTGTTCCTCAATGTTTTTTTCTTGGGGCTTTCTGTATTTTCCCTAAGTAGTTTATTCTGTCAAGGTCTTTGGTTTTAACCTGTTTCAGGATGAACTTGTGATTTATTTTTCAGATTGCCTTTCTTGAAGACCTTTATCACCTCTGCCTGATCACCTTTGTGGGGGTTGTCAAAGATCTTGATTTTGTATAGACTCAAAATGTCCCCTCTCCAAACATAAGAATCTCGTTTATCACTGCATAGTGCAGGTTGTCTCTTCCATTATGGGCTTTCAAAGCGTATGCATATGTGATTTGAATCCAATTGTATTACCCTTTCAAGGACTCCATTAGTGGAAGTATTCTTCTGGTTATTTGCATCTTTGCGAATGCTTCAATATCCTCAGAGGTAGCAAGGAACTCCCCCTTACTCTGGTGTGCCCAGGCTGTTTGAACCCTTTATATTAAGGAATGTTTTTGTTTTGAACCAGACTGGTTTTGTTAGCTCATTCAAGCCTTGTTGCTTGAGCTCTTTCAGCAAGGTGCCACCTTGCAAGCCTTTGTTGAAGAAGTTTTTGTAGATTACCTCTTGTAAGGAAGGAAATCATTTAATTTCCATAAGATAAGCCTTGGGTATGTAGGTGATTATATTTTACCTTTTGAGAAACTTTCCTCATACTCACCACCTCCATGTTGTTTGCTCTTACTAGCTCATGAGACAACTATCCTTGGAGTGAAAAGCAAGTTTTGAAGAATTAAAAACTCTCTCTCTGGATGATGGCCTGTAAGTAATTTTTCATCTTTGCTTCCTGCCTAACCTTCCTCTCTCTGTGAAAAACTTTTCTTTTTCTAATGGAATTCATTTTGGGGAATTATGAGGTGGTCAGCCTGCATGACTAGGTAGCTGCTGGGATAATGATGTCCTTACCAGGTGGAGGCAGCTGATTGGAAATGTCAGTGTTGCAATGCTGTTTGGGTAGTTCACAAAAGGTGAGAGGCATAAGCCTCACAGGATTGGAGTGGGGAAGCTTGCCAACCCCCTGGAGATCTAAGGAGATTCTTAGTAGCTTGTGAGATAGCTGACATAGAGATAAAAAATTGAATTTTGAAGAATGAAAACATATTTCTGTCTGGGCATCTTGTCACAGGCAATTTTATTAGCTCTCATGGCAGCTGTTCCTGGAGAGAAATGTGAGTTTTGGAGAATGATAAACTCTGTTTTTTGGTCATTGTTGTTGAGAGTGATATCAAGTATCTTTGTGTGAGGATGTGTCAAGGAACATAGTTGAAAGCTTTGTTGATTGTTGCCACTGATATTAAGCAAAAGGGTGATTGTAGTTGGTTTAAGTCATAAAGGATATGTTGTGTGAGCTATGTATGTAGGGTTTTAGAGGAATGATTGGGTCTATAGCTATGTAGATTAGGTAAGAGGGGGGTGTTTTGTATGATTCTGATGTGGGTCAGTTTTTCATCATTTAGATATTGAAGACAGAAGTGATATAAAGCTGCCAGAGAAGGGAAAGTTCGATAATATGGAGGCTTTTGTGATTCATACTATGTTGGCATATTTCCACATACCTTGGATTTTGTTGCATAGCCAGTTGTTGAATATATCTGTCTGTAAGTGCTTGGATTGAAGTATGGCCAAAGTGTTTTGTGTGGGAGTTAGATTTGTTGTCAGCACTTGCTGCAGTTGAGTTAATTAAGGTTTTAATTGTTCTGTTTGTGTCTCTGGGAGTAAAGAGGTGGAAGAGCTGTTGTTTTGAGATGGAAACAGCATTTTTTTTGTGTTTAATTGTTTTGTGTGTGTCTCTGGGAGTAAAAGGTGGGTTACCTCTAGTTTTGGGATGAAAACTACATACTTTTTTGTTTCTTCCCAGTTTAGGCCTGTCATTGGTTGATGGCTTAGTAGTTCTTTATGTGCACCAGAGTTGATTGTTCTGGGTTTTGTTTTTCAAAGTGATAAGGAAAGGGTGCCAGCTTGCTGTTTGCATCTCTCTGATTTAAGTTACTGATGGTGTTGTTTAGGATTTGGGTTTGTTCTGTGATTGCTACTGACAGAAAGTGGTTTAGCTTGAGCATTTTTCTTTGTTTATTAGATTTTTAACTTGGAGGGAGAAATTTGCATTATAGTGTTTTTGTATGCCCTAGTGGTATGTGCTTCTTGCTGGTTTGATTGGTGATGACGTACCATGAGATGGCATGACAGAGAGATGGAAGATCACAGGTGATAAAGTTTCAGAGCCTGGATTTCATGTACTGTGTGAATGCTGGCCATTCTGCTGTGTTACAGTTTGCATATGTGTTGTGTTGGCTGTTTGGGTCGGGTGGGTTAGGTAAGAGTTATCAAAGTAAAAAGTGCTTTAAGGAGAGAGTTCATGATCCAGGGAGTTCTTGTGTGCAGTGCTGGTGTGCAAAAAGTGTCTTGTGAGGTTGGTTGCTGGAGGTGGTAGGTTAGGAGTTTGGTTGGTTGGTTGCATATGTTGAAGATAACGAATTAATGCATTTGGTTCATAAAAAGTTCACCTCGGTTATCTAGGATGTGGGTTGAGCCATGCAGGACGGTGGGCATTGAAATATCTGCATAGATAGGTGTTGGGCATGTTAGTCAGATTTTGCAATTAGTTGGATTATCTAGGAGGGTAGATGGCAGTAAGTATTTTTATTTTTATAGATTGTATTCTGTGGGTGTAGTTGTCATTGTTTGTGATCTATATTATATTTTGAGCAGTTTCTGACAAAGAGATATTGTGATGTACTAGTGTTTTGAGTGCTCCTCCTTGTCCTTGTTATGTCTTGTTTTTGGGTTGTTTAGTGATAGATAGATAGGAGGAAGGATCTGGATGTAAATCTAGTACTTGGATTAAGGGTAAATATATGTTATGTTTTTGAAGAGGATAAAGCACTTCTGAGTGCTTGTTTAAGATTCCATTAGTGTTGAATTGTACAATGTTTAGTTTGTGAGTGGGGCTCTGTTAAGCGAGAAGTTGCATATTTTGTGCTGTTGCTGTGGAGCATTCATGTTGGGAGCGGATGTTTTAGAGGGAAGTAATAGGTATTTAAGTGGTTGTTGTATGTCCATAGTTTTAAGTAGTCTTTTGTGGAGGAGTGATAAACAGTGAAGACTGAACTACTCAAGGCAGTTGGAGCATCTGACTGAGTAGTTTGTTTTAGTGATGGGGTTTGTGACAATGTGGACAAATGTGCTCTGGTCTTCCTGGTTTAGGGTGTATGTCACTGGCTTGCATTTGCAGCTGGAGGATGATGGTTAGGATATCATACCTTAGTAGTGAAAAAACATACACAACTGTATAAAGATATTAAGGTTTGACCCATTGTCTTGCACTGCAGCCAAGAACAACTCAAGGCTGCTCTCCATACATGATTAGGAGGTGGGGGCTCCTTTGTTATAGGATGAGCAGTTGAGGGAATACTTGGAGGGCATGGGGCATTCAGTATTATGAATAAAAATGGTAAACAGCTTGTGGAGTTGTGTGCTGACAAAGGATATGTGATTGGGAATACCTGGTTTAAAAAGAAGTGTATACACAAGTACATGTATTTGAGTAGGAAAGATGGTCAGCAAGCTACTTGGATTACATATTGATTGATGTGTAAGTAAAAGAGAGACTTTTAGATGTAAGTGTGCTGAGAGGGGCAACTGCTGGGATGTCTCATGACTATCTTGTGGAAGCAAAATTTGTAGAGGTTTTAGGAAAAGAGGAAACAGTGTCACTGAGAAGAGAGTGATGAAAGTAAGTGAGCTTGGAAAAGAGACTTGGTTGAAGAAATACCAGGAGAGATTCAGTGTAGAAATGGCATAAGGTGAAAACAAATGAGGCAGGAGGAGAGGATGAGAAATTGGGGGCATTTAGGGAGGCATTGCTGACATGTGCAAGAGATGCATGTGGCATGCAAACGGTGGTAAATGAGCAGTTTCAAGAGGATAGTGAGTGGTGGGATGAAGAAGTAAAGTTGCTTGTGAAAGAGTGCTAATGACTGGGGATATATATGAAAGAGCAGCAGGAGGTGAAGACAAGAGTGCAGGGCTTGAAAAAGGGGGCAAAAGAGAACTCAGGTGAGCAAGTATTAGTAAACTTTAGGGAGAAGATGTTGTGCAAAAAACATGAGAACTACTAGGAACATCGGTGATGGGGGCAAAAGGAAAGGTGATGATATATAGTGATGAAGTAAGGAGAAGATGGAGTATTTTGAAGGACTGTGCTTGATAGGTTGGCAGATGTAGGATGTTTGGGTCGGGGTTGTAAGTGAAGTGAAAAAGTCATGGAGAGTGCTTTGGTGAAATAAGAAGAGGTGGTGAAAGCCTTACAAAGGATGAAATGTGGCAAGGCAGCTGGAGGGGATGGTATCACTGTTGTTTTTATTAGGAAAGGGATGACTGTATTGTTGATTGGTTAGTTAGGATTTTCAATGTACAGTACCTGGGGAAAGTCTGAGGAATATGGGGCCTTTTGCTATGTGGTTGGGTGTCCTTAGAATTTCTTTGTCTGTCAGCCTACCAAATGCTCAGATCTCACTGTTTTTTTTATATTGAAGGCTCTAGTCATGGACAAGAGACCACATCAAGGCCGGGCCCTAATTGAAATATAGAGAGAATTGAGAAAGGGGGAAAACAGACAGGGAAAGTATTTACA
>JAYMFT010195211.1:0-11785 GCA_038088735.1 Panulirus argus
GTCGCCTTTTACGACACGCAGGGAATACGTGGGAAGTATTCTTTCTCCCCTATCCCCAGGGATAATATATATATAAAACAGCTTGGTATCCTCCGAGTGCACCCTTATTGTTATGATTGGAATTTCAGATGTACAGCCTACTTTACTCTCATTCATATAACAATCAGGTACATTTATTATTAAAAGAAAATTGCACCAACACATTGGAGGGTATTGATAAGATCCCCTGTCCTAGTTCTGAAGAAGCAAATAACGCTGTTGTATAGTCTTGATATTATTTTTTCCAATTACTATTAATGCACAACTGGACCAAAATGAGTCATTTACTCTAGCCAAAACCCACACCTGATAATGTTGCAGAGTTAACACCATGATACCCAGCACTATATATGTGACTGTAATTAAGATTTATATCAAAATGCAGAGCTATGTCATATGGAAACACACAATACTCATCCCTCTCCTAATTTAAGTTTAATTTCTATGAAACCCAACAATTTTGTGTATTGCACAGTTATAGGATAACCTGGAATTCTGTAGTGCTGGCAACATGTTGCATTGCACAAAACACCTCTGTAGAATTTTCACAAATCAATAAAAGTATGCATTACAAATGCTCTAGAAATGTATGTCAAGATGTAAATTCATTTGGAAAGGAGAGGTCATTGTCTGATGGGGCAAAGTTAAGTATGCTTGAAGGTATGATAAATGCACCAGTGCTGTATGGATGTATTGTGCTTGAATGTGGAAAAGGGTGGATATGTTGGAAATATTCCTGAGGATGATATCTGGTGTGAGGAAGGTTCATTACATAAGAAAAAACAATGTAAAAATGAGGCTTGCTAATAGGTGCTGTCAGACTGAGAGCTGACTAAGGCATTTTGAAATAAAAATTATGGAAGGGATGGATGAGCAAAGACTGACTGACTAAAACGTTTTTTGATCTACTTGTCAGAAGTAGAGGAAGGAAAGGGGAGAGACCAAGGAGATAGAAGGCTAGAGTGAAAATAATTACTTGGGTATCAGGGCCTGAAAGTAAAGGGTAATGACTCATTCATGGTATATGATGAGTTGGATTGATGTGATATTTGGGTTGGGGGAACAAGCTGTCATTGGGCTGAACCAGGGTATCAGTAGTAGTCAGAGGAAACCAATGGAGAGGTCTCTGGAGCTTGGCTGAAGATGGGTGCTCTGTTTTTCTAGCATTATAGAAGTGTGGTTGTGAACCAGTCAGACTATTCTTCATCTGTTTCTAGTGCTACCTTGCTCCACTAAAGATGATCAAGTAAGAAAAAAATTCTACATAATGAAACATGGATATGGAGAAAACCAAGGAGTAGGTGGAAGGATGGAGTGAAACAAAAGAAGCTTTGAGTGTTCAGGCCTAAAGATGTTTTACATCCATACAACACTCTTAGGAATATTGTACCTTCAGACATGTCCATCTTTGCCTTTCCAAACATTCCTCAATGCTTCCAGGATTTTCAGCCCTCACCCACCCTATGACTCACCTCAGCTTCTATGATTCCATGTCCACTTACAGGTATCCAAAACACTTCATTTCCTCCAAGTTTTTTACATTAAAATGCACACTCCAACTTACCTGTCCCTTTGCACTGCTAAACCTGATAACACTTGTTTTTATTCACATTTACTCTTAATTTTCTTCTTTTAAACACTCACTGCTCGAATCTGTCACCAGTGCCATGTCATTAAACAACCCCTAATCTAATGGGCTTTAATATTTTGGAATTCATTATCTAACACTGGACTAAATTTGGGATTAAACAGACATTTCTGTATAAATGTTACATCTCAAAGTTAGTCTGTTATGTTAAGAACCCATTGGACTGAGTTTGGGATGTAATGGAATTGTCTGTTAGTTCTCGAACTCAGTTTGGGACACTGGGTGTCAGAGGAACCAGTAACAACCTGTTGCAAATCATGTACATTTTTTCTTTATTTTACTATCATTTAATGTTCTTTCTTCACAGATACATAAACTTTTACACTGATCTACAATAATAATTTAATGGTGCTGTACTATCTTTTGACCATTTACACCTACAAAGATAATTGAAGTTAAAATTTCAAGACATAGCTTGGTCACTGCCAACTTGTCTGTAATAAGTTCCCGCTTGGTCAACACAAAACCAAGAGCCCGTGTTTTCACATAAATTGCAATGTTTTTTATGGTACAAATGCTTGTCTTTTTTTATTAAATGGCAGATAAAAGTACTGTAAGTGTTTGTGTACTAAGTGATTCGGGAAACACTCAAGCTTTGCTGAAAAACTGAAAATTATTAAACACCGTAACCTTTGAAATAGTAGCTTACACCCTATTTCTGATCAAGTAATTCAGGCAACCTGATATTTTTTTTCTGAAAGTAGTCTTTGCTATTCCCTGAACACCTTCAGCCTTGAAGGAATAGGCAGGTTTCCACTATACTTACTTCAGTTATTAATGTTCTTCGGAAAAATTCTGGACGTAACAAAATTTGCATTCTAATGAATCACCCTTCCCCTGGTTAGTCCATTAGAATGGGGACTTACTGTATATATATATATATATATATATATATATATATATATATATATATATACATACATGTATATACTTGTTGGCTGTTTTCTTTCATTAGCAAGGTAGTGCCACGAACACAAAGAAAAGGCTTCATTCATTCACTAGCTGTTGCGTGTAATGCACTGAAACCACACTGCCCTATCCACAAGGCCTTACTGCGGTTCCCTTGGCTGTATCATATAACTGGGTTCAGACTACTACCAGTACATCACCCCCTGTCCATCACATCACTCCAGTTCATTCTATCCCATACATGCCTTACACCCACCAACATGTTTAGCACCATACTGTTCAAAACCTTATTCATGCCATCTTTCCATCTCCAATCTGGTCTTTCTCTTCTCTTTGTCTCATCCACTTCTGACATATATCCTCTTCATCAACCTCTCCTCTTATTCTTTTCATGTGTCCAAACCATTTCAGTAAACCCTCTTCAACTCCCTCAACCTTATTCGTCGTATAACCACACCTCTCCCATATCCAAACATTTCTTACTCGATCAGCCCTCCTCACACTACTTATTGTCCTTATCACATGCTTTCTCCATATCCATAAATGCTACATACATATGAAACGTCATCAAACCATTCATTACCTACTCTTTTACTTCTTCCACCTACCCTTCACATGCAACACACTTAAGCTATACATACAAGCACTGCTTCCCTAAATACCTTCCTCTCCTCTTATTTCAATTACTCTCACCCTATGTAACTCCTACTCAGTTTCCCTTGATGTTTCTGCATGTAGATGGATTCAAGTGAGAAACTGAAGCTGGTTTCTAAGTTCAGGTGAGGAATAGTTGAGAGTTAATGTGGATAAAAGTAAGGTTATTAAATTTTGCATTGAGAGAAACAGGTTAGTTTGAGTGAAAATTGGAAAGGAGAACCTCAAGGAAATGGTGTTTTAGAAACATGGAAGTAGACATGGCAAGGGAAACTGGAAAGAACCTCAGGAGCTGAGGTAGGCTAAGATTGTAGGTACATTGAGCAGTGTGTGGAAAGAGATGTCATTGCATGTGAGGCCATAGATGGGTTTGTTTGATAGTATAGGCCATAGATGGGTTTGTTTGATAGTATAGTTATCCCAACAGTGTTGTAAGGATGCTAGTCATGGGCTGGTAAATAAATATGTACACGGGAGTGGATGTGTTAGAAATGGAATGTTTGAGGACAATGTGTTATGCAGAGGCCAGATCAAATAAATAATTGGGTAAGAGGTGTTTTAGCAAAACGAATGTGCATGAAAGAGCTAAAGAGGATGTGCTAAATTAGACATTTAAGGAGGAGTATAGAGAAGTTGACTGAGCAGGTATACATGTTGGAAGTGTAGGGAAGTTGACTGAGCAGGTATACATGTTGGAAGTGTAGGGAACATAGAGGAGGAGGTGGAACGATGCAGTGAGATATGCTTTAAGTGAGTGGAACCTGAACACACAGGAGGGTATGAGGCATGCATTGGCCAGAGCAATTTAGAGTGAAGTGGTATATAGGAGGCAATGTGATGTCAGTGGGATGAGCCATAAAATGTACACCGATCAAGGAGAAACAACATAGATCTGTGGACTGGTGGTTCTGATTCAGTGTATTAAACCATACAGGTAGCATGGAAATGAGCACCTATTTTTTTTTTTTTTTTTTTCCTAGCATTACATTTGATGATGCTGAAAATGGTGAACAAGTATAAATGTATGTTCTTTTATTTTATACTTGTTCATCTTTTCCCACATTAGCAAGATTGCATCAGGAAGAGATGAAGGCCTCATTTACTCATCTTTTCTCCATTCTCTGTCATATTTTCATGACATCTAGAGAATGGATGTGTGGATATAGCCTTACTTCATGTGTTCTTGGTACTACCTCACTAAAACGATCAATGGTAATCAAGTGTGAAAGAAAAAGGAACTTGTTTGCCACTTCCCACATAACCAAGGTAATGTCATAAACAAAGAAATGGACTCATTAGCATCCAATGTTACTAGACTCCATATGCCTGAGACTCTATGCAGTGAGTGAAGTCAGTTTTGGTGAGGACACATTATTTTCAGATGATGGAAGAGTGCAGTCTCATCAAAGAATTTTTGCCTCTAAGGAATCCAAGCTGTCTGTGCTACTGACTTTAGTGCAACATTGTCCTGCAGGAGACTTTAGAATAAGAATCTTAGGTAACACTAAGAACTATTCAGAAAAGAGCGCTGGAATAATAATAATAATAATACACACCTATTTTTCTTAATCATTTAACATTATAGCATGGTTATGCTGACTCCTTTGGAGTGAGGTAATCCTTTTTATCCATTGACAATATTACCTCACTGAAGACTACTTTCCATTCATGATGTAATCTCATGCAGGCAGAGTCCAGCAGGCTTGGGGAAAGGGAGAGGGGGGGGGGGAATAATTTTCAATAATGTTAATATCTAAATTTCCAAACACATCTCACCATGACACTTTTTTTAAATCATTATACACATTCTACAAATTTGTATACAAGAAAAAAATATAATCAAATTAATTATTTATTTATGGTACAGGGTATGGGCATTAATGAAAATAATGGCTAGGCTATAGCTTTCAAATAAAAATATCATTTATCTTTATAAAATGGCAATATAATATTCCCATAATACAAAGCCTTTGAGCAGTTACATGCAATAACAAACACCAAATTCCCATTCCTATCTCATACCACTTGTACTGATGGTCTTTATTCGGTATACTGTTATGATGCATAACTCCAAACCCCAACCATATTTCACAGGTTACAATGAAAGACCATTTTTCCTTGCATAGATGTTGAATATGAATATTCAATCAATCCATTTAAGAGTATAAATAAACAAACTGGCATATACTAAAAATCAATAATGTTAAGATGCCAAGCTGCATTCTGATAATTTTAAAGCTACAGATGGCCATCATGTGGCAATAAATTATCCAACAGCAAAGGCATTTTCACCACTGTATAGAAAAGGAAACACTACTATATACACATGAATGCTCTCCTGTCTTTAGAAAATATGAACCTGTTCCAACTAACATGCCTGATAATATTACGGATGTCTTTACCATATTTTGTAGGAAAAGTTTCCAATGAGGGCAACTTACCAGGGACAAAATACATAAAAGGTGACTAAACAAAAAGAACTATTGTTGTATTTTGTCTTAAAATCTTTTTTCTCCACAGTATTAATTCATTTTGCACTTACACTAACAGTTAAATGGGCAATGACTTATCTAAAGGAAAGACACACAAAAATTGTACACAAAAACTGGAGTGTTAAATACTGTACAACAATCCATTCACAGAAATTTGCTTTCTTATTCCTTACAATTTAACCTTAGAGATAATAAAGGCAAGGTTGAGATACTTAACTTCATTCAAAAAGTTGGAGAAAACTCACAGAGTAAAGGATGATCAATGTTAAGTCCAGGAAGTGTGCTATTCTGAGCTGAATACATTTTTGCTGTATGGGGTAATGGGGATGAGGGGTCTGACTAGGTGAAAAGGATGATAAAGCATGTTTAATAAACTAAGAAATGGGCGAGTCTAATTACTGAGAAGTGACTAGGGTATAGCTTTTGAAATGAAGTTCATATGCATATTTATAGCTCAACTCAGCAGTTGAGGAATATAAATAATAATCACGGATATTAGCAGTTACACAACTAAGTAAAGTCATTTCAACAGATGCCTGCATACTTTAAAAGGATCGTTTTAATTAATGTATAATAAATTCAATAAATGCAGTATGGGATACACAAGACCTTATTGCACTGGTCTGATGTTACCTTTTGAGTCATACTTGCAAAGAACTTGCAAGATCCTGTGATGAAACATTAATGCCATAATATGCTAACCTGTATCAATGTCTGTTGTCTACTTTCAGAATAATATAAATTGCAGTTCACTGCTTGATAAATGATGTTTTGAGATCATGACACTGCATATGAAGTCTCTTATTCCAACAGCCATAATAACCACAGACCCAGTCTATTCCAAAAAGTTCAATGTTTTGTAGTTCTAAATCATATATTTACAGATGGATATGACATGAGCTTTAACAATACAAGTGTCAAAAAACAAGTTGGAATTTTGTGGCACTAAATCAAGGAAACAAGATGATATATGTATCTTGAATAAAATGCACTGAAGGGGTTAAAGTAGAAGATAAAGGAAACATGAAAGTGGGGAGCAGAGGATAGGAAATAGGAAAAAGGATAGAGATGGAAAATAGGACAAGTAAGAACAAAGAAGAGAGGGATGGAAAGGAAAATGGTAAAGGGAGTGGGAGAGGAGAGCAATTAGACCATACAATTAAGATTTGTTGTGGGTGGGGATTCTACACCTTTTTATGCAAGTAAGATAGAAGGGACGGCAAGTTTAGCATGGACCAAGAGATCATCGGTCTAATTGAAACAATCACTGTATTGGGTTTATAGGGATGGATTACTGCGATTCATTGGGTGCCTCTTGCTCTGCTAGAGGAACATCTGGCTCATCAGGCCCTTCCTCAGTGTCAATAGCTGCCTCTTCTCCTACAGCTGCCTCAAGAGCTTGACGAGCTAACTGCTCCACCGCTTTAAATGGACTTTCACTGTTGTTATTCTGAAAACATAAGATGCATTTTAATAAATTTTTTTTGCCCCCCCCAGCACTTTCTTTGGCATTAATAAACCTTTACAGTGAAAACACCATGTAAAGAACTTAGCATTATCTGCATTTCACAATGTTAGTAGCTAAATAATAAAAACATTACATCAGCCTGCTACTTCCAGTTGCCTAAAAAGGTAAACAATTTTATATGCAAGATACCTCCAGAACAATTACAACTAAATTATGTAACTGATCCTTAACTCAATTTCCATTTACAGTTGGGTGGATAAACTGCCTTCATGCAAACTTCTGATAAATGATGTTGCAAAAATGTTGTTCCCTGCCAAACTCATGAGTCATAAAACAAATTGTCTCAGTAAGACAACATTCACTACTGAATCCTTTTAATCTCCCACCCATATGTTTAGCATTTCCAGCATGAGAAACATTAGAAAAAAAATCCTTACTTGGCTCCTTCCACTGTCCCTTATTTTGGAAAGTTATATAAAAGGGGAAGATTTCCTGTCCCTGCTTCTGCCCATTTCAATTATTTTTCAACAGCGCATTGAAGATATGTGGACAGTATTCTCTCTCCCCTGTCCTTTAATTTTGCTTATGGGAAATTACCTGATAAAAGTAGAAAACAACTCCTATGATGAGAATGAGGAAGAGCATTTTTATCAGCAAGCGCAGATACACAGATGTCTTGCTGGTGCTCTTGACGGTGCTTGGTTCTATGCTGGTGCTGGTTGCATTGGTGTCTCCAAAATGTCTAGTATCAAATTCTTCTCTAAATTTACCACTGCAACATAAAATACATATTTAGTATCTACATGTTTAAAATTTCCCCAAGTCCAAAATGAAGAAAGAAAAGGTAGTGGCATAAAAGAAAACACAAAAATTACTATAACTGTTGGCCAAGTAGAGTGACAAGTAAGCAGGAATGAAATTGGCTTTAAAAGTCTGTGTTTTGAGGGGAAAGCATAGAGGTCTTGTTTCTTATTACTTAATATGGGTAGTAAACATGATTTTTAGAAATATTACACTTAGCACATTAAAATGTGAGAGAAGAGGACAAGGAAGTCTACGATGTTAAGACAGCAAGAAATAACGGAGGTTCTGTCTATCACTTTTTAGCCTTATTTTCAACAGGGGCACAGCACTGGTTGTGAATAACATAAACATTCATAGAAGTATTACACTCTGCACACAAATGATGCTGTACAGTAAATATATGCCTAGAAATATTTTAGCTTTGTAAGATTATGTTACAACAGAGTCCTCCATCACCAAAGGATTACATCCATAAACAGTACAACTGTCATGCAATCTGTTCCAAGCAACTACACATGTTTGTGAAGATGGTGGGAACAAGGGTGGTATGGTGTCATGATTACTTATTCCAGCTTAAATCAATGATTCACTAAATTCATTCACATGGCACCAGTTATTCTAATTCATTATCCTCATCCTCTGATACATGATCCTCCTCATCACTTACAGCACTGAATAATGAGAAATTTTATACAGGTGCATTTTACACAAGACCTGGAAAGTAAATGGACACAGACCTACACCAGTGATTGTAGAAATACTGAAGAAAGTAAATTTTCCCCCCACCTTCCCGGCAATGGAAGCAAACTCAACAGGCTACTGATGGTACCAAATATCTGTAAGATATTTGAACAGGCAGGCAGTTAAAATATCATGTGATGCTGACTCAAATTTGCTAAGATAGCATCACACAATGTTTGCTGTTGTTAAAGATTAAATGTACGATCTTGCAAACTGGACAAACAAGAAATCAGGTAGTACCTCATGCTACTATTATTCATAAATCTGCGCACAGTAACAGTCTCTGAAGAACTGGAGGTAACAGTGCGAAGGGATCGACGTGGAGATGGGGTGTGTCGATCAGGATCATAAACAACACTGGGCTGGTTGCTTTTTTCACCTATAAAAAGAAAACACAGAACAGATTATAATTATATTCTTGGACATATTTAGAAAAATCTAAAAGAATGTACACAAGGACTCCAGTGATATAGATGTTAGTGTTCCTGATCATGATGCATTCAAAGGCCACCCAGGGTCAAGCACACAGGTTTGAATCCTAGTTACGGCAGTGGTTCCACAGCCAACCCAGCTGATCATCCACTCCTAGGAGTTGGTCAGTAAAATGGGTGCCTGGCTCTGGCTAGGATGTGTGTGTGTGGTACAGGCAATTCCTTTCAGCTGAACATTTATTCCAAACTGACACAGAAACTTAATGGATAGATACTACAGTCACCATACGCCAAATTCGCACAGAAGCCATGCCCCTCTTCCAGAGCTAAGGTAGATAATTGGCTCATATACAATGTTCGTGTCACTATTCATTTATTCACACAAAGTGTTCAGTTTACAATCAGACCTGTTCTTCTGTATAATAATGATTCTAGAAACATCCCTAACATGAGCTTTAGAAGTATTTCAAACTAAGAATGCAGCAAGTATTATTCATTAGCATTCCCTTTTGGCAAAAATTATAGGAGCAGTTAATAGAAATAGTATGTAGAAAAATTTGACAGGAATATTACGTAGAAACATTTGGTAGTAGCAGTAGGTGGGAGCATCAGGTAGAAATAGTAGGCTGGAACAATAGGATAAGTAGTTGTTAGGTAGAAGCCTCTGAAAACACTGAGCTATTGTTCTCTGCCAATAGCTAGAGGTAAGATGCAGCACTGGAGTTCAGTTATGGAGACTTTTTCCATGGACATCTCCTTGAGGGAGTTTCTGAAGGGAACGAGTGTCTGAGATATACATAGACAGAACCAAGGCATGCGAGGCGTCAAGAGTAAACCAAGGGAAGATCTGTTGGACCTGGTTGTGGATTGGGAACTGTGTTTTCAGTTCACTACTCATGACAGCTAGAGAATGGACATAAATGGATGTATCTTTTCTTTCTCTGTTGGCACTACTTCACTAACGTGTGTGTGTTGGGGGGGGGGGGGGTGCATACAAAACTTATTTTAATGAGAAAAATAAGCTTAACTGTGAAGAACATACCAGATGACAACAGTATATGTCTGCGAAAGTCTGTGGCTTCAGAGGGGGGAGGACTAGTTGCCATTGTTTGTGATGTTTTCAGTGACTCCACAACAACTGATGAGCGAGTTTCACGTGGCCTTTCTACTACAACCTCTGAAAAATAAAGAAAATTTTTACAACTAAATGAGCATAACAGATAAGACCATCATTTCACTTTAAATTTGACAGCGACATCTAGACATTGCTGTATGGGTAAGTGTGTTCCATTTTCTAAATTTTGCACTTATTTTCACAAACCCTCACTCTTCTTGCAAAAATACCCAATACACAATGGCACAAAGCATACAACCACCCTTCTCCACAAATAAACCCTACTACTAAACAGAAACACAAACGAACTTAACATCCTCAACCAATGTCCAATAAGTTAAAATGAACCATGAACAATTAAAATACTTACCTTCTTCACTGTCTGAATATTCTTCTTCTCCAACATCGCCATTGTAAGACGGAGATTCTATAATTTTGCCCCCCAACAACGTATATAACTTTTTCTGGTACACTTTCCGAGTTGTATCTGCAAAGCAGCAAGAAATACATCATGATACATGTACAGTATATCAATTTGACCAATGTTAAAGAGATCCCCTACATAGTAAAAATGTATAAGCAGTTAATCTGATGCTTCATGACCTGAAAACCTGCCATCAGTGACTCCAGTATTTGCTTAACACCTATTAATGGACTCATAAGCTCTATACACTTTCACATGTTTATAATGCTTTAGTTTGATTTAACAAATGGCAAAAAATAAAAACATGCAATTATCACTCATCTGACAGAAACAGTCCTCACCAACAATAGGTCCAACAGATGCTCCAAGACCTTCAAGTCGACTGAAGAGTTCGTCATCATCAAGTTGAGAAATGTCAATGCCATCAATCATCATACTAGTCTCAAGTGAAGCCTGAAGAAAATTTAATAAAACAAATTTAAAAAATACAAGCACAAACACATTTGCATGCCCCTGAAATGGGTCGACAGTCAAAGACTGGAAGCAAAGTTACATTTCTGAAGTGTAGGTGTGTATTTTGGGCAAGGGCACAATGAGTAATCTTAATTTTTGCAGAATAAACTGATCTACCTGTCTAAACATTACAAAGCTGCAAATAATATAAAGTATGATCAAATCACAAAATAAATACAGGAATAAATATGATTAAGATACAAAGTTACTGAAAACTCAGGCATTAGTGTAGAATTTTCTAATTTCATTTCTTAAAATCATCATGGAACAAAACATAAGTGAATCTTTATTTATCTATAATTGCTCCAGGACACCATTTCCAAGAGCTCCTTGAGCTCTACTACTTCCAGTAGCAAGGAAATTATGGACTCCTTTGATGAGAACAAACTCCCAATGATACAGCCTTGCCAAAAGTGACTCACACACACTGTATTCTTGACAAGTGGAGTCCAATAACACCCCCAAACTAGTGTTTACATACATTATATATATATATATATATATATATATATATATATATATATATATATATATATATATATATATAT
>JAYMFT010195222.1:0-11785 GCA_038088735.1 Panulirus argus
TTTTCTAGAGGATCACAAAATTATATCGGACAACCAACACGTTTCTCGCAATAGAAGATCCTACCTGACAAATCTAATGAATTGTTTAATGTTATCTATCAGAGCTAAACATAAGAACATAAGAAGTGAGGACATTGAAAGAGGCCTATTGGCCCATGCTGGGCAGGTCCTGAGTCTGAAAGAGGCCTATTGGCCCATGCTGGGCAGGTCCTGAGTCTGTCCACCCTACAACCAACCGACTGTTCCCATAAACACATCCAACCTTCGTTCAAAGCTACCTAGAGACCTAGCTTCCACTACTTTACCTGGCAACTTATTCATAAATCTGCTATCCTTTTCCGTACCAATATTTACCCACATCCGACCTAAATCTATTTTCTTTTCTAATTCGAATCCATTATTCCTTGTTCTCTCTGATGGCGCCATTCTAAGAATTTTATTCGTGTTACCTTTATTAATGTCCTTAACACATTTAAAAACTTCAGTCATATCCCCTCTGGCCCTCCTCCTCTTAAGTGAGTGTAAATTCAGGAATCATTTTTGTTATTTGCCTTTGTACTCTCTCTAAACAATCTATATCAATTGTATAGTATGGAGCCCAAAATGTATCGCATAATCCAAATGTGGTATCACCAACGCAAAATAAAGTTGCAATAATACTCTAGGAGCTTTATTACTATCAGTCCTATTAATGAACCCTAACATCCTATTAATCTTATAACGCACTGTAATACATTGTTGCTGCGGCTTAAGATCTTTGCTCACCAGTACTCTCAAATCTCTTTCGCATTTTCGTTTACTAATAGCAATACTGTCCAGTTTGCAATTAGTGTTCCTGTCTTTACCCATACAAAGTCTTATGCATTTATTTATATTGAATTCCATTTTCCATGTACCCGCCCACTCTGATAATCTATCTAAGTCCATCTGCAATTTCACTGAATCTTCATCTGACTTTGATACTGTCCTAGTTGTTGTATCATCGGCAAATTTACTGAAGTCGCTCGTTATTCACATATTCAAATCATTAATATATGTAATGAACAAAAGCGGCCCCAGAGGAACGCCACTGGCTACATTGCCCCATTCCGATGTAAATCCGTCGATGCATACCCTCTGTTCTCTGTCAGTGAGCCACGCCCTAATCCAATTGAATACACAACTCCCGATGCCGTGTGCTGCTATCTTTCTGAACGGACGCTCATGAGGTACTGTCAAAAGCCTTACTTAAGTCTAAGTATACAATATCATAATTCTTACCCTGATCAACAGTTTCATATACTTTGTTAAAAAAAGAAGAGAAGGATACTGAGACATGACTTAACTTTTGCAAATCCATATTGTGAATCCTTAATGAAATCATGTTTCTCCATGTGGGCTGATGCATTTCTCTTTCCATTCATGTAGGGTAAAGATGGATTATTGTTTACTAAGCTGTTTGATGAATCATTTCTATCTTTTAACAAAAAAATTCTAAATTTTTTATCAAATATTCTATTAATCTTTTCAGTTGGATCTGAAAGCAGTCTTTTGTAAGTGTGCTCATTACACAACAGTTTATGAACTTTAGTGTTATATTCACATTTTTCCATAATGACAGTAACATTAGACCTATCTGCTTTTGCTGTATATAATGATTCATCCTTACCACTCGTAACACTATATTTATGCTGGCTAACTCTAGTGTTTAATATTTTATGAGTTTGACTTATATAACACATTTCATAATCTCTAAATTTAATCTTTATTAGGCTGGTTTTTGTGTTATAATGATATGAGGAAGGTATTTTTACAGGTTTTTTAAAACTGGCACAATATCCAGCGTTTAGAAATCTGGGAGGGTAAGATCTGTTGATGTTGCTGCACATATTATATACAGCAAACGTTATTATAAGTTCATTGTTTTCACTGTTGTGGTTTTCCTTATGGGTTAATGATTTCCTTATTTGCACTGCATATAGTGTTACGAGCGGTCAAAAAAAGTAGTGCCCTGTTTCAACATCACATTGGCTGTAATAGTGCTTGCCTCATTGCTAAAGTTAGGTCTTCTTTAGAAAGGTAATAAATTTTTGTGAAACTTCTAAAAACTTATGATCGAACCATAAATATGTCCTGTGACCACTTTCACTGTGATCCAGTAATATCAGATTTGATATGTATAAAGCATCTGCCCAGTTGAACTGTTATGACCTGACGTGTCAATCAGGTATGTAAAGTGTTCCTGCTCAGTCGACTTATCATGACCTGTCTTGTCTTTATTAACCCCACACTGACCTGAGTGTCTCCTGTATATATTACTTGTTACCTAATCTTTTTTTCAATTTGCCTGAAAACGTAATAAACGAAAGATCTTACAGTTACGCTTTCACATCTTTGATTTTATTTACATATACAAGGTGAGCTAAAAATCACTGTGCGCCTATACTACAAACGATAAAACCGTCTCATTCTTAGTATCTTTGTTGCACCAAATGGCACACTTGACTTTTGACTTTTCTCCATCTTAAACATTATTAACAAAATCCTCATTAGTAGTTACAACTGAATGTAGTCTATTCTCGTCGAGGGTAGGTTTGTCGACGAATCGGATTAGGACACTATCAAGCAAATTCAGGTTGAGTCACGCCCGGAGCTACTGGAAAGGGATTTATCCCATTTAAATACCGGTATGTTAAAATTACCTACCATGATAGAACCTTGTTCATTACAAATTTCTGCTACCTGATCATAAAATCTTTAGTCTACCTCTGGAGTCTGTACGGGATGGCCTATAAACTAGCCCTACTGTTATTTTCTTACGCAGTTTATCTTTAATTTCAATAAAAATGAAGTCGACATTCTCAACTGCTACAACAATTTTTGCTATGGGATTTTAGTGAGCTTTAACAAAAAGCAGGACACCACCTCCTATTTTGTTTCCCCTATCTTTATAAAACAGAGTGTACCTTGGAATTGTGTATTCGTTGAGGATATTGCTATTGCTTATAGCTTATCAAGATTCGAAAATGGTAATCATATTAGAATTTTCCTCTAACGCTGTTGTCACTAACTCTGAGACTTTATTTCGTATACTTTGGGAGTTAACATAGAATGTTTTTAGACGAAGCTGAGATCTCTTTGAAAAGGTACTTACGGAAAGGGATGGGTCTGTTCCACACGGTGGCCAGAAATAGGAAAAGTTTGCTTTTTTAAAAAAGGAACAGAACAGACTAGCAAATACGTATTTCTTTTCTCCATACTTGTTGTTCTCCAGTTCTGTATTATTGATATCGGCGGCTGAGTGCAGAAACGTCACGACTGTCGTCACAAGTGGTAGGGGTTCGAATCTCTCCCTGTGAAGGGTATTAGATACGATTCGCAGCTCCGACCATTGTTTACTGCACTTGATTCTCTGACTCTTTGAGCAAAGCTGTAGACCACTTAGTTATCACGGCGTGACCTTTGAGCTGATCCCTCAGGCTCGGGTCAGCCCAGGCTGACATAGCTAAAGGTCGTACTGAAGGTTCTTACCGGCACTCTCATAGACAGCGTCCTCTTGCTGGAAGGCTCGAGTGATACACTTGAACCAAATCAGTCAATAATTACGGTACAGCAAGAGAGGGAAGACAAACATAATAACAAATACAGGAGTTTAGACACCACACCGGACGAGGCTGGCGACCTTCACAGTGTCTGTAACTCTCCCGGACTTCCGTCCAAACAAAAACAAAAAAAAAAGAAACAATACATTTGCGTCACATTCTAATTGAAGTGGAAGGTTTCCAATATGGCGTTCTCTTAGCCACTTACCCTGTCGTTGAAAGTATGAATATAAATGGCTCTTTATAAAAAGAAATGTCTATTGGAATTTGGAGTGGGGACAGAAGCGAGTTTCCATTTAAGTTTTAATCTAAGCGAATAACAAATGCATCTGTTTTTAGAATTCATATGTATACGTATGACTCCCATGGCCACTGATGATGACTTCCCTATACAGTTGTTAAGAGCTGGAGCGCCAGGTTGTCCAACACCTCCAAAGGTCGACACCTACGTCACTGTCTGTTGTAAAGTTGCTCTGCTGCGAGAGATGACCTTCACGTTAAATTCACGTTTGCATGAGTTCATAACATGTAGCACAGTGTTCAGGTTCTCTTTTAATCCTATAAGCACGTTGATACGACCCAAGGGTAGAACCGTCGTGCTCAAGTGTAGTAGTGTCATGCACAAATGGTACACGGTTCCTTAAGTTTGTAGGTGAACCGTGGCTCCAAGACAGACAAGCAGGACGGGGCACCAAACGAATCTTGATTATTAATACTGACGAAGGGCGTGTTGATCTGGCTTATCCAGTCTAATGAGGAGAACCATTAACCAAGGGGTCCCGATTCCGGACTGATGTCTACGGGAGGCCGACGGACGGAGGCCGGTGCCGGAACGGAGGAGTGAGTATACTGAATGCTTTAAGAAAAGTGTTATAAGGGCATACGCCAGCAGAGACTTAAAAAACATGCGCCTCATAGTCTTCTCCTGAGCTATCTACAGAGGCTTCGTCAGGTCCTAGTCAACACTGGCTACTCCACCACCAATCTTAATGTTTTCCTAAGGCCACTTTTGCAGCTGTATGTATCAGTACCATAACTGGAGTAGCACAGCAACTTAAATGTGTACAATCGGAATGCCTTTTACTCCAGCATATAAAAAAGAAGAGAAAGCTGTCAGGGAAATTATGGCTAAAATCTATAACCCTACAAATAATGACCCAAAGTTCAGAGTCGTCATTCATTACATGAGCTAGTAACCAGCCAACCATATTGTGCATAACTGCACCATTGCCCCTCGGGACATTTTACCTAAGACCAGAATAGCTTATCAACGCCGCTGTGTGACTGGAAACTGTGCATCCCAAAACGTTTGCTACATTTGACAAACTAGATGTTCCCTGAGGCGACGCATCAGCAAACACCTGAACGGAGAGGCGCCACAGAAATAGCACCACTGGCGAGAGCATACGATGACCTTTACAAGTCTTGGGTGCTTTCCACGAATAGAAATGATAAAGCTCTCACCATCAATTTACAGCAGAACATGGCGTTCACAGTCACCCTATTTGATGGTCATCTTGTCCGACGGCGTGTCGACCAACCCCCTGTAATGTCACATACGGCATCGACCACATAGCTTACAAGAATTACCCCTCAGGGAAATCAGAGAGGATGAGGCCCGTGAGAGACGTCACGTTACCGACCCCTGACATCTGCCTTGACACAGTCTCTCCGAATTCCTCTCACCCAGCCCTACCCCACAGCACCTGACCAGCCGTATAGTTACCACCTGTGACCACCAGCCCCACATCCACATGACGCAGATTGTAGATTTAGTGTCCTAAGTTGCATATCCGTGTTTAGTTTCACCTGAAGATGCCTAATCCACAGGCGAAACGTTGTGTATATCTGTACTAGTGAAAGAGTATGTGTGTGTGTGTGTGTGTGTGTGTGTGTGTGTGTGTGTGTGTGCGTCTGTCTGTCTGTCTGTATGTATGTATGTATGTCTGTTTGTCTCTCTGTCTGTCTGTCTGTCTCTCTGTCTGTCTGTGTCTGTGTGTGTTTGTGTGTGTCTGTGTGTGTGTGTCTGTGTCTGTATATCGCAAATCTATAACGATGGAGACTAAAAACTTGAAAATTTTTATGCATACTCTGGGATCCCCAGGGGTGTACACCTAGGTGTTATTTTTTCGGTCTGGTGTGTGTGTAATGTGTATGCAAGCTTTTGTCAGCGGCATAACTCCATGATGATAATAACCAGAAATCTAAGACTTTGTATGTATAGTAAGAGGACCCCTTGGTATGCGCAATAAGGGAACCCCTTGCATTTCACAGTATGGGACGTACACCCGGGTGTGAATTTCATTTAGATTGGTGTTTATTGCTTGTCTATAATGTGCTGGGAAAGACTTCTTACACTAGTAGGGCCTCATCTCTTGAACTGTCTCTTCTACCGTACAACCTTTTAATCTTCTGTATACTATCCACATTTGCCACTTCCTCCTTCAGTTCATTTCATTCATCCATCACTTATATTACAGAAGTACTTCTTTACATTTTTTTGAACAAGTTTCTTGCTTAATTCCATGTTATGTCCTCTGTTCTATCTCCACGTCTTTCGAAGAACTGCTTACTCTCTACCTCATCGATCTGTTTTAGAAGCTTAGAGATTTGGATTTGGTCACCCCTCTCTCTTCTCTCTTTCATGGTGGGCAAATTTAAGGCTTTAAGCCTTTTCCTGTAATTCAGTTTTCTTAATTCTAGTACCAACTCTGTTACCTTCCTCTGGACTTCCTCTATCACCTCTTGTGCTTCATCAGGTGCAGGTACCAAATCTGAAAGGCAGTACTGTTTTATTCTACCTTCTATTTCTATTTCTGATCTCTTCGAGTTTTTGGCCTTATGCAGGATACGAACATCTTGCTTAATATTTCCTTATCCATATACTTGAAAACTATTTTAACATCTGCCAGCAAATGATTATTCCAGTGTGGGGCTCTGGCGACAGGTTAGGGACGATGTTCACTCCCACGTTCCTTTCACACACAGAATCCTGAAGCTTCATTCCTGCTAGCTGATAATCATCTTGAGACCTTCTTTCGCTTTTTCCCATGTCCCACCCTCATTGTATTACATTCTGGGGGGATGAATTTCAAGAAACATGTAGCGGTCCAGCTTTGGAGCCTATTTAGGTCCCGTTGTAAGATGATGCAATCCACTTTGTTTTCCACTTTCATCTTGACCTCTGCATCATCTACAGAGATATTCAGGTAGGAATATCATAACATAGATCAAGAAGAGTAACTGTCAACTGATGACTTCCACCCTTCCGAGAAAGCTCATAGAATAAGTAGTCTCCTCCTTATCTCTGCTTGATGATCCAGCTTCTTAATCAGCCTCCCAAGTGGTACATTATAGAATTCTTTTGAGCAATAAAGATGCAAACAATCCATCCGGACTTCCCTTATATCTAAGAAAGAGCTTACTCTCTCGTAGAAATCCAAGCGGTTCGTTAAACATGACCACTTTTTCCAAAAACAGTGTTGCCCGTCCTTTAGGTCATTTCTCCTCTGTAGAAACTTATCAGTTTCAATACAAATAAACACAAAAGAATTCAGATAGCAACAGACCATTGGATTTGCTTTCTTATTATCTTTTACTGAACATTACGGAGCATACTCGCCAGTGAGGCTGGTCCATAGTTCAGTGTCTCTTCCTGGTCTGTTTTCTTGTTGACGAGAATGATGTTTGCCCTTATCCACTCATGAAGCATTTTGCTTTTCCCCAGCGATAACGTGAAAAGTTTTTCAAAAATTTTTTTTATCGTATCTGCCCACATCTTCAGTGTAGTTAGAGAAATTTTATGGTCCTTTTACGGGTCAAAATCTTTTCGTATTCTGGTAATGTCTTTTCTAGATATCTCAGTGTTTTCTAAAACTCCTCTCCATTTTACCTACTTTGTCTTCCACTGTGAGAACATCTACGAACTTGTTCATTTCTTCACATATCCTTACATCAACCTCTACAACCCTTCCCTCTGAATCCCAAAACCTGGTTAATTGCTCTACAGGTACCTGTGTCCCTACTCCTTCATCGTAGATATCATGATTACTTAACTCAATTTCCTAATCTGTGTTACAAAAGAAACTGTGGAGGTTTTGTGTGTGTGTGTGTGTGTGTGTGTGTGTGTGTGTGTGTCACTGATGTTTGTGTACTAGGGGGAGAGAGTTTTACACTTATATTCCCCCATTTCTTAACCTTGTAGATATGTGCAATGTCTATACTCCTATGTATGTATGCACACACACACACACACACACACACAGCCTAAACCAGGTACGCACTTATCGACCAGCTCCGAGGGTAGGATGAACATTTGGGTTGGCTGTGGGCCTAGTGCCACACCTGGGATTCGAACCCATCTGTGCTAACTCATGATTAGTTGCCCAAACTACTACACCAGTGTGCATATGTGTGTGTGTGTGTGTGTGTGTGTGTGTGTGTGTGTGTGTGTGTGTGTAATTACGTATTTGTAATAATCTACTTGCACTGTACGGGGAGGGAGTTATAAACTCGTGGAGCCTCATTCATTAGTCTTTTACTGTTCTCTGATAGGACTTGTTCATAAACTTTCTAACACGTATCTTTGTTATGTTATGTCCTCTCGTTGTTCTGTTCCTACCTCTTTCGAAGAACTGTTCTCTGTCTACATCGGAGTTGCAATTTTGAGGCAGCATCAGTAAAATGAAGCAGATAAGCTCACAGGCTTATACATGCCATAATTTCTACACAGTTGAAACATGTATTGCCCTAATCCTCCATCTTTGATGCAATGGAGCTAGAATTTATACCCTACAGTTGCCTGTCAGACGTAGAATATTGATCGATATCCATCATTCATCCGGCCTAAAGTTATACAGTGAGAAAGAAAAAGGTACTCATCATTCGGGTATTGGCTCTTAGCACTGCGTTTGTGAGACAAGTTTGACGATGTAGGAATCACATGTCGCCGACACCATTCGCAGGACGGAGTGTAGATTGTTGTCGTTTAGTCTCTATGAAGCCTTTCACTCACTAAGATTCACGAGAGTGAATCTTCGTTCAGAGATGGAGTTGGAAATCAATATTCAGGCATATGTGGGAAGCTTCTCACACAAGTGTGGGTACTGGTCTTGAGGTGAATATATAAAGAAAGCGAGTATTGCAAGCTTAATGATGTGTTGCTCAATCTTGCACTAGTTATTGCAGACCTCACGTTCCCTGGTCCAGCCACGTATGCAGCTTGCGAGCCGACGGATGTGAGTCCATGATCCCCGTCATCAAGCTGATTTAGACTTAAGATTGTCATCAGCTCACCTGTCACTCTCCATTCTTTCATGGTGGGCAAATGTGTAACTCATTTGTTTTAGTTCTGGTGCTATGTGTGAGTGTGTGTGTGTGTGTGAGAGTGAGTGTGTGTGTGTGTGTGTGTTTGTGTGGGTGGGTCACGTGGGATGGTGCTGCAGAATGAAAAACATTAATCACTCACGACAATCGAAGCCTAGACTTCGTGTTCCGCCGCGGCCGGGATCACTGCGGCATATGCCGCGCTGTGTGCCTATAACGTTAAGTGACCTGTGAGCATACAAAGATAAACACAGTTTGCTATGCACGGGAGCGCCAGGGGACAGTCGACCTGGGGAAGTTTTCCGTACGGCTGGAGGTGTTGCCACTGGGGGAAAAATTCTCCGCCCGGGTCTTCAGGGTAAAGCGCGAGAAAAGAACTAAGACAAGTGTGTGATTTGATATTGCATCTCTTAAGCTAAAGTCGTATGGAATACTGTGGTCGTTCTTAGAGAAACGATGAACAAATTGACTAAATCAAAGTTGTTGGCAACACTCTACCTCTGCAGGACCCGGACACAAGAAAAGACACCGGTCTGTACACTCGCACCAAAATGCCTCTGCCCCTTCTCTCGTTGAAACAATTTGAAACAATGGACGAACACTTCTGATCAGTATGTGTGATGCCTGGCGTGTGTTGGTAGGCTTGCTATCCTCGGTGACAGTTGCCAGTTAGTGCAGTTACTCGTTTCTGGCGTTTGAATTGCGTGTGAATCAATGTGCATCATCGACAGGAGAGTAATATGATAATGTTGATATAAAGGTAATTATATGAATGACAGTCATTCAGTGGGTATAACTGCTGCTGATATTGTTCAGGCAAAACTTATTTACCACACGACACACTGGATACTTTAAGCAGGCAGCCGTGCACTGCCTGGTGACATGGACAAATGTTTGCTGTCGGGTAATAATTACAGCACGACATGGTGGAGCTAGAAAGAAAATATGATATTGCTCTTACACTAGCTGTGGGCGGTAACACAACTGTAATAATAATACTGTGATGCTGAAACTGTATTAATGAATGATGCCAAAAATGGGCTACTATCAGCATTGGTTCGTAATAGCTGAGGTCCTGTTAACAATGGCATTAACATATTACTACAAAATATGCATACATTGGAACAGCAGGACCACATTGTTATCGCTGATTGTGAGTGGAGTGCGCTGTAATACTGCTGAAGTATGTGTAACACCAACGAGATTTTTTGGGGGAAATACGGAATCAAGGCAGCTGGTACGAAGGGGGGAGGTGGGGGAGGGGGGATGAGTGGTCAGTCCGTCGTCTATATAAGCTGTCGACCACGACGACGAAGCCATAGGTTTTGTATCACCATTGCGTCTTATATGCAGTCACTAGAAACACCACTTGGCTGTCATATGGGTGATGCAAGGTGATATGAATTAGATCACTGTCATTGTATAATCATATGACAAAGTAAGTCATTCGTAGTTACTTTCATTGCAAATCAACAGAATATCCGATTCGTCAGGTTCGTGTTTTTTCGAGCCTGCTCCGGCGTCACCTCAGCTCAGCAAATCATTCATTATATTCCTATTTGACAACTCACCCCTTACGTTGCAAGTCATTCTGTTTTCTACAATCATTGTGTGAACACCATTTCAGCAAATCGTCACCGGTTTTATTTATGTTATATTCTGTCTAACCTCATTCTGGTCTATGACAAATATGTTGTATAGTGCAGTTATTATGTCTTTATGGGATGCAGCTCACAGTTAGACGTACCAACCATAACGAGTTGCTCCACGTCTCCAACGTGTGATCATTTCCAAATGCATGGGACCCTGGTGGGCAGAAACTTTTTGGTGCGAGTGTACAACAGGTATTCTTCAGTAATCATAAACGTGAAGCCATCAAGGAACAGGTAGGATTAACTGATATTTTTTCCAATTGCCATATGGGAAGAAGTGTAAAATGATCATACAGAAAACCCCACAGTAACCCCCCCCCACACACACACCCTCTTGCCTGTATAGGTCACAGGTCATGGTGGGAACTGACCAGTAACGTCTTTCAGGGCCTGGGGCAAGTAAACAGATACGGAGATGAAACAGATGATAACAGAGAGAAGACAGACTGATGATTTATTCACTAGAGAGAAAATAAAGAAGGGGATATGTAGCAGGTGTCAAATCAAACGAATCCTCCAACAGTAAGGACTCGAACCTGGACCTTTTGCGTGGTAGCTGGGAACACTAACCGCTCGGCTATGATCGCCCGGTTGCTCATGGATGTAAGACGAAGAGTATTCGATTACTGGTAATCGAGTAGTCATATCTCTATTAGGGGCGATCATAACCGAGTGGTTAGTGTTCCCATCTACCACGTAAAAGGTCTGGGTTCTTATGCTTTCTGTCGTAGTGTATTATGTGTTCTATGAAAAGTGCGTGTTCATATGCGCTATATTCGTGTTCATATACCTCCACGTGTACAGTAAGTTCTGTAAAATTGCTAACTACTCGTAATGTAAGCCTAATGGGGTTTGACCGGTCTAGACCCCGTTGCTCATGGATGTGAGACGAAGGGTATTCGATTACTAGTAATCGAATAGTTATTTCCCTATTAGGGGCGATCATAGCCAAACTGTTAGTGTTCCCAGCTACCACGCAAAAGGTCCGGGTTCGAATCCTTGCTGTTAGAGGGTATTATATGTCCTGTGAAAAGTGTGCGTTCATATGCACTATATTCGTGTACATATGCCTATACCCGTAAAACAAGTTCCGTAAACTTGCTGACTTCTGATAATGTGAGCCTGATGGGATTTGACAGGTCTGGTCATTGTTGCTCATGGATGTGAGACGAAGGGTATTCGATTACTAGTAATCGAATAGTTATTTCCCTATTAGGGGCGATCATA
>JAYMFT010195233.1:0-25662 GCA_038088735.1 Panulirus argus
AGAGAGAGAGAGAGAGAGAGAGAGAGAGAGAGAGAGAGAGAGAGAGAGAGAGAGAGAGAGAGAGAGAGAGAAAGAGGAAGTAAGTCCAACATTAACGTGGCATAAAGAAAGTGAGAGAGAAAGGAGAATTATATCACAAAAAGCTGAGACGAGCGAGTGAGAGGAAAGTATTAATCTGGCTCTTGCCCTCCTCTCCAGCCGAGACTGATATTCGAACCCCGGGTCTCCAGTTTCCTCCCATCCCTGGCCAAAGTAGATCAGCTCAGCCAGCCCCAGCTCCTCTCTCTCTCTCTCTCTCCCCAGGTAACGTCAGTGGAACACACGAGTTCATATTTTTGGTGGCACTCTCGTCCACGCCCTTCGCTATTGTCTACCTACAAGATTTTCTTACATGGCCTTATTTTTTCTTCAGGGTTTCTTGAGCACGACGGTATACGACCCTTGAGCATGAAGGTAAGACTCTTAAGCATGACGCTACGACCCTTGAGCAACATGGTACGACCCTTGAGCAAGACGGCACGACCCTTGAGCAAGACGGCACGACCCTTGAGCAAGACGGTACGACCCTTGAGCAAGACGGCACGACCCTTGAGCAAGACGTTACGACCCTTGAGCAAGACGGTACGACCCTTGAACATCTTATACACGAAGGTGTGACCTCTTAGGTATGAAAGCCTGTTTTGTGACCTGGTCCTTAAAGATGAGGTCAAAGGTCAGGCCCTCATATCCAAGGGTCGTATTGTTATTTCCAAAATGTAGAACCGTCGTGCTCAAGGGTCGTATACCATCGTGCTCAAGGGTCGTGCCGCTGTGCTCAAAAAGCAAACCAATTTCACGTTTCGCCAACATTTTTCCGAATATCTTCCGACACAATATCAACGTCAATCTTTCCACTCGATTTCGCTCACTCAAACCACGCACCTCTCTCTCTCTCTCTCTCTCTCTCTCTCTCTCTCCACTTCTGAAAAGTTGTGGCTCTTATTTTGTTTTCATTTCCCCTTTTAAACCATTTTCTCTCTCTTTCCCACTTTCGCCGTCACTGTTCTACATCGAACCGCTCTTGCCGGAACAACCTTTCCTTATCATAGTTTGTCTTACCCTCCTGCTATCTCCCCAGTCCATCATCTCTTCCACATCGCCGAGAGATAACCGCTATCACCACCCTCACGCACCCCTCCATCAACCACAAACACTCACAGATAACCTTATCATCATATTCTCCTCCACTGATAAATACTTTCTATCACTCACCCCCAATCAATAATTTAGACGCTCCATCGTCATAACTAAAATCGCCACGAAATCGACCAACACTATCACCACCACCACCACCAACACCAACACTAACCCCCAAACACAATCTCCAAAACCACCACCATCACCACCAACAGTACCCCAAGCACAATCACCACCACCAACACAAACCCCCACCACAATCTCCGCCACCACCACCACCAACAACAACAACAGTACCCCCACCACAATCTCCACAACCACCATCACCACCAACAGTACCCCTACCACAATCTCCACAACCATCACCACCACTACCAAACCTACCCCCATCACAATCTCCAGAACCACCATCACCACCAACACTAGCCCCCACCACAATCTCCACAACCACCACCACCACCACCAACACGACCCCCATCACAATCTCCACAACCACCATCACCACTAACAGTACCCCCACTACATTCTCCACCACCACCAACAACACTACCCCCACCAGAATCTCCACCACCACCACCACCACCACCATCCATCCCCACCACGATCATCTACCGTTACCATATTCGTGGCGCAGTCAGACAACCTGACCCTCCTTCAATTCATCTCGACCTCTGACCTCGTTTAATCTCTGCAGTGGTAATTTATTCACCTTACATTGTATAACTTGACGAGCGATGCTGTCACACGTCTCTCTCCTGACGGCGTTCATCTTCTCGGCGCATTCAGCGTTTCTCTATCTAGCTCCGGAGAGACTGAGGGAGAAAATTGCTTTTGGTTATATATGTGCACCTGCCAGTGTGTCTGCTGATGTGTGATTACCATTAGCTTGGAGAGGAGAGGGACTTTTACACTCGTGTTGTCTTCAGGTGTGTGTGTGTGTGTTTGCGTGTGTTTTCTTTATGTGTGTGTTTGTGTGTTTTTCGTATGTGTGTGTGTGTGTGTGTGTGTGTGTGCGTGTGTGTCACATCTTTATATAAAGTCATTCCATGTGTCGTATAATGACCAATGAGTAGGTCGAACCAGTGTTCTCTGGTACCAAAGATGATTTCTGTCAGCTTCTTCTAGCCAATAGAGCCACTCCTCAATGAAAAAAAAGAAAATGTCCTTTATGTGAGAAGGTCTACAGTCTTATGGATTTTGACGAATTCGTTTCATTTCTCAAGAAGGAAATTTTCACATATTTTCCGGAAAAAAAAGTGATTTTATCATATACTTAGAGTACAACTATAATTCCCTTAGGTTTGTAAATTTTGATAAAATGTGAGAATACGTTTTGTTATATTTTTTTTTTTATGCTGAAGGCTCCAGTCACGGACAAAAGTCCACATCAAGGCCGGGCCCTAACTGAAATACAGAGAGAACTGAAAAAGGGGGAAAACAGACAGGGAAAGTATTTACAAATCTTTGAGAAAGTGATTAACATGTCTGCGTCATGAATACAGTTAGAAGTAAAGTCATTCAAAGTAAATCTCCCGAAGTCTGTGTATTTGAGAACTAAACATAATCAACGACGCACGGATGTTGAGAACTGCGGTCTAACCTCTGAACTAAGAGGGTATGACCCCTGAACACGACGGCGCGACCCTTGAACACGACGGTGCAGCCCTTGCACACGACGGTGAGACCCTTGAACCCGACGGTGCAGCCCTTGAACACGACGGTGCGACCCTTGAACACGACGATGCAGCCCGTGAACACGACGGCGCAGCCCTTGAACGCGACCGTACAGCCCTTGAGCACGAAGGTACAGCCTTTCACCACGACGGTACAACCCTTGAACACGACGGTGCGACTCCCGAGCACAGCGGTTCTTCGACGCTTCTTGGATATGGCGGGCTAGCCCACTACCCAGACCCTTAACGATCAAACTACAGAACGAGCAATTACATCCACGGGTCGTAACGTCGTGCTCGAGGATTATACGATCGTGGTCATCGGTATACAACAGTCGTTGCAGCTGAACCACCTGAGGAATTAACTACGTGTCCTTCTGACCCGCTAGGAAGCTCCTGAGCACGGTCGTGACCTCTGACCCGCCAGGTATGTAGACAGTCAGACGGCCTGAAAGTGGCCCCCTGTCCTCCGAAGGGGAAGCTAATCACCTCGAGGCTCTCCTCTGCTTCCTCCGGAGGTCTTCAAGTATGAGTCTTGTGGCCTCGACGATATGTATCGTAAGTTAACGACTGTTCTTCCTTCGGTTCGTTCCTTGAATATACGTATACTTATAATACTTGTATATATATATATATATATATATATATATATATATATATATATATATATATATATATATATACACTTATGATCTAAAGTACTCACAGAGCAAGTGGAACTACTGGGGTTCGAAAAGCCACGATTGCCCTCTGAGAAACTGACGCTGAAAATGTCGTTTATGATGTTTTCCTCCCCTCCCAATGGTCGTCAGAGTTCCCCATAAGATACAGTAACAAGCCAGACAATGGTAGAGTCTAGTCTCCGTCTGACCTCATTACGGGGAAATGGTGAGAGGCCTTTATGCCACACAAAACAAGGCGTCTCTCATAGAACCCAATAAGCCATAAGCGACGGTCGCATCAACCTCAACAACCGCCAGACAGTTCCGAGTATCTAGCGCGGAGGCAGGAGGATGATAACCCACATCGTGGGTAATGACATGAAGCAACTCTGATCAGCTTTTACGTTATTCTTAGGTGAGATTGTTGGTTGTAAATGCATTCTTTTACGCCTCTGGTCGACCCTCTTCACTCGCGTCCATCGTTCAGGTTGACACTGGACGAACGACAATCGTGGTCTGCGGTCGGGGGAGCCATTGGTGGCAACACCCACGCTTCAAGAACCTATGCAACGTCACCTGTGATCTTTGGCCTGTGACAGGGGACTTGTGGCCCGGGACACGTGACCTGGAACCAATGGCCTGTGGCCCGGTGACTGTGATTTACGACGTGCTTTCCTCCCACTCATCCTGAGGGCCTGAAACCCACAAACCAATATCCTCGACCTAAGAACCAAGGGCTGTAAATTGTGCAACTGGGACGATGGTTTTCGTTTCTTTTGGACGAGTGTGACAATGACGAGGTCAACACCATTTGCTAACACGTGACTAACTATATCTAAATTTCTACATAGATTGACGATATTCTAAGCACTGAGTCCATCCTCCCAAGATGTTATTCCAAGTAAGCTGGTGTCGTTGAAGCTCGAAACATGAGTCTTTTTTTGGGGGTGTACATTCCCATCGTACTTCATCCACTATGGTTGTGAGGGCCAGGGAAGGGTAGTGTGGGTGAGGGACTTCATGCACGAGGTTGGTGGTAGCTCTGAACGTTGATTTCCCACCAATCTCCTTCCATAATCTGTTCATCTAACCAAGTGGCCTTTGGCTCCGACGACCATAAAGGAAAATATAGCCTACATTCCATCCTTGACAGCTAGCAATTTGACGTCATCGACAAGTCGAGGCACAGGGGCCCCCCAGCTCCTCCCTTGGGCTTATCAGGGACTCCATGTTAGCGACACACACACTTGGCAACACCTCTCCACTGGCGCCACCCTAAACTGCCACTGTACCTGAGGTTTACGACCTTTAAAAAAAAATGCACATCCTTCAGTATCTCTCCCGAGGCTAATTTGTTGCTATGTAATCTCAAGGTAGACTTAAGCCTCCTCGACCATACACAGCTTTGTCCTCATCCCGGAAGTCCTCTCTTTGCTGGAGCTGCTGTTGCCGAGGGCCCTTCCTCCTCTAGTTGTTACAGACCTGGCTGTTGGTGTTGTCTCTCCAGCATAGATTGCCATACTTCAGCTCTCACTCTCAATCTCTCTCTCCTGCGTGAGAGGCGAGTTGGGGGTCCCACTAGATGCGGGCCCCACGGCTCGACACTCTTTAGCTTTCCCCTAAAGCCTGTGGCGTTCTATGGCTACCATTGCTATGAGCACCGCCCATCTACTAGTATCAAACACTCACAATTACTCACCTATCTGGGGTAATTGCCATAAAGTCTGAATAGCTCAAAGACGCCACCTATAACAGCGAGTGCAAGTAGTTACATCAGATACGTTATACAAGTGTTATGTGACACTGCGTCTTGCCTGTCTTGCATTTCTCAACTTGTCACAGCGTCTGATGCGTAGTACAGCTGATGGCGACAGTCAATTCGGATTCATCAGCATGATCAAATGCATTTTCGTCCTGACAATTGCTCTATAGTGATCAGGTAAGCTTCATAGTGGGTGAAGCATTGGAAGAACACCCCCTCCTCCATGTCGACACCGCTCGTGCACACGGACGTATGGTTTCTGGAGATATGGTAGACCCATGAAACGGGAGCTGTCTGGAGAATATCTGTCTCACGTTGCTGTGGCACCGGCAAAACGTATGCCCCAGTCGTGGTCAAAGTCAGCTGAAAGGATGAAGAGTATCGTAAGAGAGATGGTGGAAAGAAAACAGAGCCATACGGCTTAATCTGAACCTCTCAAGAGATCGTAGACCTAAGTCTTTGAAAAATGGGAAGATCACATGCTACGGGAGAAGGGAAAGAGGACAGAATTAAGACAATGCCATAGCTTCGCTCTATGGAGAAAGGAGGTGCGAGAACAGTTGATCCTCGATAGGAAGGAGAGCACAACGTATTCGAAACTCGTGCGGCAAAATTGTAAATCCTCGTTTGGCTAGTCTCCTCACTGAAACTGTGGGAAGGAGCAGACAGTCGCGTGCCGCGAAACCGGGTATTAGGGAATGCGACACACGCAAGCAGTCAACGAAGACTGGCTGAAATAATACCTTGCAGAACAAAGAGATGACGGGGAACATGCTGCTCTGTGCTTCATCCTACTTATCAACAGGCACAGTTGGGCTCCATACCTTTTATTTCTGGACCGACGGACTTGGAACTCCACAAGTATGGACCTCAGTAGAGAATAAGAAAGGCCTTCACTTAAACTGAGAGGGGTCAGAGCTCCGTCTGATCTTAACTGATGCTATAACATCTTGTTAACAAACTCGACTCTTTCTGGTTTGACAGCGTTACCCCGGGAGAGTCCAGTGGTCACTCAGTTGTACTAAAAAGATCTCAGATGAGGACGAGTGAATGATATCCCCTGGTACTGAGAACTGTCTTCTCTTTCTGTTTTTATGCACATACGATTATTATTAGTATCATCATTATTACTATTATTATTATTATTATTATTATTATTATTTATTATATTCATTGGTATTATCATTGTTATCATAATCACCATTATTGTTATTATTAGTACTATTGTAACTATAATCGTCATTAAGTTTTCAGAATTATGAATAATTTTGACAATACAACATGCGAGAATATCTTCACTTTATACATAGATTCTACGACCAGATACAACGGTATGAAGATAAAAAGGAAGGAGATTTAACAGTAACGTGGTAAGAAAAAAAATTACCTGTAGAGTGTTAAAGTACTGGAAAAAATTACCTCCAGATGTTGGAAATGCAAAGACTATCAACGCTTTCAGATCTCGGCTGGACAAATACTTCCAAGATGTCTGTTACCGGAAAACAATCACGCTTCAAGAGGTATCATGTAACCCTGTCTTTCTTTCACAATGCAGCCGTTTGTTTAACAAGTGAAGATCTTTCCCCGTTCACACTTTCCAATAAAATCCCCTAAACTATATGGTATTTTTCCCATTCCCCTACCCTCATCCCACCAGCAACTGAGTCAGAAGGAGAGGTGGGGAGAAGCCTAATTGATACACTACCCTGTCTCTAACACTATCGTATCTTAAAAAGCAGATAATGTCGTCATGGACCATCAGACCTCCTGTCATCTGTCCTTCCCATGCACTCCCATGTACACCATCGTAAATCACATTCTAAGATAACTGCTAATGCTATTTAGGAGCTGTGTTCCATACTTTATCTAAAAGTCTGAGCACATGAATTATTCCCTTCTATTCTATCACCCTCCTTCTGCACCCTCTGACAGCTCCTCCTCCTTCCTCCATCCCCTTGTCGGGAGGGGACGAGCCTCACCCGGCAACAGCGACATCCCCGCCCCTACCCTGGGGCCATAGCCACGCACATCAGGCCTTTAATGACATTCATTGACACTTTCGCTTCCAGGGTACGAAGAAGTTCCCACATACGTACGGCCATTCAGAAGCTTCGCGTGAGGCCACAGATGCCAGGGATTTGCCCACACTCAATCACCAGCCTTGTCAAAACTTGGGCCAATGATTTTCACAAATTCCATGTCACTCGCCATTAGCTCCTCTATACCTCTGGAAGGCAAGTCTGTTCTGGTTCCGAGAAATTTTCCGCTCCATTAGCGTCCCCTCAGAGGCGGGCAGAGGTCGCCACCGGCCTCTGGTGTCTCCTGGTGTGAGGAGGAGGAAGATGGCTGAAAATGCCTCAATGTTTCGCTTGTGTACTTCGTCTGGTCGCTCCAGCTCTTTCTTCGACCTAATCTAGTTCTCCTCCCTGGCCCGGGTAGATGATCTTGCTCCTCCTCTTCTTCACCCCTGCTCGCTTCCACCTCGTGATCTTCCTCGTCTCGTATGACCTCCGCCTCGTTCATCCTATACGGTCACTTATTCAGTTTGTTCATCCACTTTAATTTTTAGATCTCGTCGACAACGTTGTCATTTACTGTTTTATTTCCTCTTCCTTTATCGCTCTTCGCCTCCGTCTGCCCTTTCTCTTGTCAGCACCGTTCCCCTACCTCCTCTTCCCTATTTCATCCATCTATTTTTTCTCATTTTTCCCTTTTTCCCCTCAATCTTTCGTTCGTTTCTCCCGGCTACTCTTCTTTTCACGTATATATTTTTCTCTTCCTCTTATTTGCTTCTTTCTCTTCTCTCTTCTCTTGTCTTCCTCTTCGTTTCTCCTCATCGTCTTATTTATCTATGGCCTTTTATCAGGTCTGTTTACTACCTGGTATAGATCTAGTGTCAATCCTTTTCAGAAAGCCAATACGACCTCTCAGCACAACGGTACGACCCTTGGCCACGACGGTACGACTCCTTGAGCACGAAAGTAGGACACTTCAGCACATGGGTAAGATCCTTGAGTACATTGGTACGACCCCTTGAGATTGACAGTACAACCCTTAGCACGACGGTATACAAATAAAAAAAAAAAAGCATGAATTAAAACAGTAACGGACAACTGGATCCTAACGAGGCTGTTTTATGTTAGAGAAAGATAACATAATCTAATGGATTAGTGTGGTAGGAGTAGAAAGACTCATAGATTTTTCAAAGTGGATGACTTGTAAACTTAAAGTACAGTTGAGAAGGTGCAGATACTGTCAATCAAGGATTTGAAGCAAAATATCTATAAAGTCTGTGCTTAAACGTATCTATAAGTACTGCTTTCAACCACTCTAATTGGTAAATCGTTCCATTTGTTAACAAATCCCGTTGAACAAAAAGTACTTCGTCTCATTCAAGGTCAAATGGTTTCCCAAGATTTTATATACATTGCTATGAATGAAATCAGACGATTCTATCCTTAAGTACCCGGGTAACTCGTGATTATAAAACTCTTTAATGATTTTGAAGACCTGTATTAGACCATCTCATAACCCTCTCTTTCCTAAGCTAATTAATGCTATTCGTTTAGTCAGTTATCATACGATTTGTTTCCTAAGCTGGGAATCAACCTAGTGGCTCATTTCTGTCCTCTCACTCTCTCCACTTTGTCTATGTCTTTCCTCAAGTAGGGTGACCAAAACTGAACACAATGTTCCAGATGGCGACGCACCAGTGAGCTGTAAAGAGTGAGGATAATTTACTTAGACTTAAATTCGGAGACCCACCCCTACTAATGAATCTAAGAATTTTGTTCTCCCTTTATACTGCTTCTGTGCACTGCTTTTTTTACTTTAGGTCACCAGAGATTCTTTGACCCTATTCCTTTTTCTCATTTACCTTTTGCACCTGAACAGAAATCGTACGGTAGTTTGCCTTTTCATTTTTACTATCAATATGCAGAACTTTACACTTACGAATATTACAGTTCATTTGTCACCTATGAGTCCAGGCCATCAGTTTGTCTACGTCAGTCTGAATCTTCAATTTCTGTTGTAGATTTATTTCCCAGCTTTGTATCATCCGCGAATTTCCTTGGTCACATCGGTTCGACTCCTTATCCACGGCGGCAAGACCCAAAGGCCCAAACTGTATACAGGTACAGGAGTAGTTAGTCCACTGGTCATCCGGTGCGGAGGTAGTGATCTAAACTCAGATGTGTTCTTAATTGGTGGACTAACCCACTGGTATGCATCATAGGGTAACTAGTGGCCTCTTCCTATGGGCAACGGGGTCTGAATAACTCACCCCCATCCATACGAAGGAAGTCTATAAATGGAGGTTCAAGGGCCCTATAAAGATGGAGTCCAAAAAAGAATGAAAGCTCTTTAGCAGGCGGACGTGGTAACCGCCGCAAGCGCACACCCTCAGGAGCTCTCCAAAATAGACACGCGTGTAAAGTTCCTCTTACAGGAAATTACTGGTCTGACTTCCATGGACGTCAGTTTGAGTGGCTTCGTTACTACCCCAGGGGCTGCGAGGCGTCGCCCTCAAACCGGGGAGATCTGGTTCGAGCAGGTCTCCTCCAGCAGGCTGCCAGCCAGCAGAGCAGCTCGGCCGTATACGGAGGCCCATCAAATGCATTAAAGATAAGAGCAGGTAACGAACCGCTTGCACACGAGCTGGTCCCTGTATGGTTTAAGGGGGGAGGGGGGAATTTTGAGGCCCCTGTATGGTTTACAAGGCGGTTTAGAAGGTTTATACGGTTTAGATCGAGGATTTAGAGGGTTTATATGGTTTACAGAGGTGTGTAGAGGGCTGGCATAGTTTATAAAGGAGTCTTAGAAGATTTGTTTAGCTCAGAGAGGTATTCAGAAGGTCTGTATGGTTTAGAGACGTGTTGAGAGGTTGGAAGGTTTAACTAAAGCCGTGTGTAGTGGGTCTGTGTGGTCTACAGGGCTGTTTGGAGGATCTAGGTACATGGTTTAGAGGTGGGTTAATTGGGTTTGTACGACAGTAGAACTGTAGAAATCTATGGCACAGAATGACAGCAAAAGATGACGCAGACAATGGCAAAACACTCGTCCGAGCCATGCGTCTTATATGTTATGATTCTTTGTGAGAGGAACTCTAGGACAAGTTTCCTCTCAAGCATTTACGCTTGTGCGTATACTTGATATCGCCCTTGTAAGTTCAAAGACGTGAGTCAAAGGTAAAGTGCTTCGGCTCGGTAGACCATTACAGGATATAAGATCTTAAATACGTAACCCAATGCGTGCTTTCCTCCTTGGAGTTAAATTCAACGTTTGCAATTCATTCCGAAAGTTCAGTGCTAGGCAAAAGAGAGTGATTTAAGTCAAGGACAAAAATGATGGGTTATTAATTCATTCTTTTACCAAAGGAAAAACGAAGATCCCAAATGATGCTGTCATCAGTCCTCCTTACGTTCATTAGGGTGCATTCAAAAATATCAGAATATTCGTTAATCTTATTTCATTTCAGTTGGAAAAGATAAGCCAAGTGCAACATTCGTATGGTTGGATTACATCTCTGGGTAGCGTAGGCGAAATGTAAAGATGCATCTATAAAAAGCCTTGAGCTCTCACTTAGAGCAAAGTCAACTCCAGCCAAAATAAGTTTAAACTTTCTGAAAATGTTCTCTCTAGTTTAATGTTTTTAATAATGATAATTATATAATAATAATAATAATAATAATAATAATAATAATAATAATAATAATAATAATAATAATGACAATAATAATAATAATAATAATAATAATAATAATAATAATAATAATAATAATAATAATGATTATAATAATAAAACTTTGATAATAATAATAATAACATTTTATCCATGGAGATAGGGGAGAAAGAATACTTCCCACGTACATCCTGCATGTCGTAAAAAGCGACTAAAAGGGGAGGGAGCGGGGGGATCTGGAAATCCACCCCTCCTGTTTTTGCTTTTCCAAAAGAAGGAACAGAGAAGGGGGCCAAGTGAGGATTTTCCCGGAAATGGCGAATATGCATAAAAAAAATAATAATGATATTGATAATGATAATAATAACAATAATAACAATAATAATACGTGTTTGATGGTAGGTTGGCAGATGTGGGATATTTTTGACGTGTGGGCACATGTGGGATGTTTTTGATGTGGAGGTATGCAAACCAAGATGGATAGTTGTTTGGTGAAAAGAGAAGAGGTGGTGAAAGCTTTGCATAAGATTAAGTGTGGCACAGTGGTTGAAGTGACTGGAATTACTGTTAAATTTCTTAAGAAAAGGAATGTTTGTGTTGTTGATTGTTTAGTTTGGCCTTCTAATGTATGTATGGCTCATGGCAAGGTGCCTGAGGATTAGCAGAATACCTGTATAGTGCCATTGTATAAGGGCAAAGGGTTCAAAATTGAATGTTCAGATTATAGGGATGTAAGTCTGTTGAGGGAGTTCCTGAAGGGAACAGGCTTCAGAGATATAGATAAATAGACAGATAAGTCTCTTGAGTGTAGCTGTAAAATAAGTAGAATGGTGATTGAGAGGGTAGTGTCATGCACAGAGTTTCAGATTAGGAAAGAACAATGTATAATCAGGAGTGGTAGAGGATGTGTAAATCGGATATTTGCTTTGAAGTATGTGTGTAAGCAATGCTTAGAGAAATAAAAGAACCTGTATGTGGCATTAATGGATCTTGAGATAGTATGTGATAGGTTTGATACAGATACTGTATGAAAAGTGTTATGTGTATATGTTGTTGGAAGAGAGGTGCTAGAAGCAATGTAGAGTATTTATCAAAACAGTAAAGCATCTGTGTGAAAATGAAGAGAGGATGGTGAGTGGTTCCAGGTGAGGGTGGTTCTTCATCATAGGTGGATGAAGTCACCATTGCTCTTTAATTTGATTGTGAATGGGGTGGTGAGGGAGGTGAATGCAAGGGTCTTGGATGAAGGAGCAGGTATGCAGTCTGTTGGGGGTGGTGGGGCCTGGGAGATGAGTCAGTTTGCTGATGACATAGTGTTGATGGAAGATTTGACTGAGAAACTGCAGAAGCTAATGTCTGAGTTGTAAGTGTTTGTGTAAAAGGAAGTTGAGAGTAAATGTGAATAAAAGCAAAATCATTAGGGTATTTCGAGAGTGAATTTGAATAGAGAGAACTTGGCGGAAAGTGGAGTATTTTAGATATGACAGCAAATATAGCTATAATTGCTGAGGTGAGCTATACGAAGGTTGAGGGGGCGAAGTTCTGGATGCACTGAGGAATGTATGAAAAGAGAGGTCACTGTTTTGAAGGCAAAAATTGGTATGTTTAATGGTACAGCAGTACCATTGGTGCTGTATGGATGTGAAGTGTGGGCCTAAGGCAAAAATGTAAAGAAGAGGGTGGATGTGTTGGAAATTAAATGTTTGAAGACAATATGTGATGTGAAGGGGTTGATGTAATAGGAAATGATAAAATAAAAGAGAGGAGTGGTAGTTAGAGGAATATTTATGAGAGAGGGTATGTTGAAGAGGATGAATGAAGAGAAGATGACTAAGAGCATACACAAATCAGAAGTGAGGGAATAAGGAAAAAGGAGGAAACCAAGGTGGTGATAAGATGGAGTGAAAGATGCTTTGAATGTTCGAGGCTTAAATATGCAGGAGGATTTGAGGCATGCAAGGGACAGAGTGAATTTGAGTGATAACAGGAGATGACATGCTGTCAGTGGGCTGAACCAGAGCACGTGAAAGTGTTGGGGGAACCATGGTAAGGTTTATAGGCCCTGATTGTGGATTTGGGGCTCTAGTTTCAGTGTATTATAAATGAAAGCTAGAGTGTGGATGTGAGCAAATGAGGCCATTTCTTCATTTGCTTCTGGTGCTACCTCGCTAATGTGGGAAATGGTGAACAAGATTGAAGGAAATGATGATTGTAGTAATTCTAATAATAATGATGATAATAATGATAATGATAATAACAGTTATGTCATACTAATACTAATAATAATGATAATGATACTGTACTAATGATGATGATAATAAGAAGTGGTAACAGCTAAAGGAAATGTGAAAAAGAGATGTAGTGGTAAAGTGAGTAGTTTGAAACCCTGTTGAATGTGTTAGACAGAATGGTGACAGATATGGGTATTTTGGATGAGAAAGTCTTTGTGAATAGTTTGGTGAAAAGTGGTAAAGAATGCATTGCATAAGATGATGAGTTGCATGGTGCTGAAGTGGATGGGATTGCACTTGAATTTCTCAAGAAAGGGAGTGACCTATTTAATTAGTTAGGATTTTTAGTGTATGCATTGACCCAAGAAGGTAAGATGCCTGAGAAATAGCTGAATACCTGTGTTGTGCCATTACATAAAGGGAAGGAGGACAGAAGTGAAATGCAATTATGTTGAGGATACTTAACAAGGAGTACTTATGGGTGAGAGGTAAGAAGGTAGTAGCTTGCACAAAGCATCATACTAGGGAGGAGGATTGTGGCACCAGGAGTGGTAAAGAATGTTTTGGCAAGGAGCTTGCTTTGAAGAATTAGTGTGAGAAATATTTGGAGAAAGAGGATTTGTATGTGGCATATATGGACCTGAAGAAAGTGTATGATAGGTCTGATAGAGATGCCTTGTGGAAGGTGTTATGAATATATATATGCTTGAGAGGAAAGCTGCTAGATGCAGTGAGGAGTTTTTACTGGGAGAGTAGACCATGTGTGTAAGTAGGAAAGGAGGAGGAAGAATGGTTCCAAATGAAGATGGGTCTGAGTAAAGGGTATATGATGTCACTGTAGTTGCTTAGTTTGTTAATGAATGGGGTTGTGAGGGAGGTAGATGCAAGGATCTTAGAGTTAGGTGCAGATCTACAATATTCTCAGGGTAAGAGGCTTGGGAGGGGAATTATTCGGTGTTTGTAGATGCCATGATTCTGATGGCAATTTCAGGTGAGAAACTGCAAAGATGCAAAGACTGGTGTCCAAGTTTGGAAGAGTGTTTGAATGAAGGAGTTGAAAGCTAACGTAAATGAAAGTAAAGTTATAAAGTTTAGCAGTTGTTAGTTTGATTGTGAGTTTGAATACAGAGAACCTGGAGGAAGGTGAGTGTTTCAGATAATTGGTAATGGCAATAGCAGTGGAAGGAATTATGGGCTCTGAACTGAACCATTAGATGATAAGGGAGAAAGGTCTTGGGTTTTTTGAAGAGTCTGTTGAAAGAGAGGTCACTGTCCATGGGGCTAAGATGGATATGTATGAAGATATAGTAGTCTTTACATTGTGTGGGTGCCAGCTTGGACTTTAAATGCAAAATAATGGAAGAGGGTGGATGTACTGGACAATTCCTCTCACCTTTATGGTTTTTTTATTTCTAAGGGACATATACATAAAAGAGTTCCTTTCTCCTAAAGGTATGATTGATTACTTAACAAGGATGATGTTAATCTATCATCAGATGCTGTTGAATTGATGATAAATCTGGTCATGAAAGATACATGTTTATTTAATGCATTTTGTTTTTAATCTCCTCCTTCAGGAAGATAGAACCTAATGGTGCAGTGAGAGAAGCAGAAAACATCAATAGAGGGTTATTACCTAATATTGACCTGCATTTGCCGCCAATCAGCATCAACTCACCTCTGACAGCAGTTACGAATATCTCGATGTATAGTACTTGTATACCTGATGCTTGCGACCAGGAAGACCTCCAGGTATCAACCTACCTTTCAGGCTAGGTTTTGTCCAAGTTTGAGTAGATATATCTTAGCCAGGTTTTGACTCTTTTACCCCATGTGCCTACTTACCAAGTTAGTCTGTTGATGATTTGCACATTAGGTATTTCCATACCTTGCAAGACAATTGGTGACCTTAGTATGCTGGGTACCTCCATATCTTTACAGTAGCAGTTGACCCTTAAACTTCAGTTACCTTCCCACTTTATGGGCTGTGGTGTTGATCCTTGATCAGCATCTGTACACAATTTGGGCCAGATATATACCATTGCACATCACATACTGTAACTTCATACCATGTGAGTTTGATATTGGCCCTTGAATACCAGACAGTGCTATATTTAGTGAGTGAAGTGCTGATGCAAACAACAGGAACACATGCTACATATCTGTCCTTAGAAAGCTGAATAGTTTTTGCACGGATGGCATAGGGCAATGACCTTTTTTCTTTTTACATAGCTCCCTTTTTGCATCCTAACAGTTTTTATAAACTTCTTCATAGGAAACATGATCACCAGTTGCATGTGACTTTAAGATTTGTTATCTTTTTGTGGAGTGAGAAGAACTACTACCAAGCATATGCCCTTTGAATTCTGAGTAAAGAAAAATGTTGTTACTGTACTTACATTTTGTCTATAAACCTTATGCCCTTTCCCTCTAGGAACTCTCATCAAGGGGGTGGCAATGGCAAAAGAATTCCAGTTATCCATGTCCTCACATGCTTACCTTGCATACACCATTCCATTCATCCTTCCCCTTTTTCTTTTTCTTTGGTACTTTTCGTGATGGGAATCTTAGTGATCACTGTTTAATCCTTGTTGGTAGTTAATTAAATTTCAGGCTGTTTGAAAAAGAATTGTTATGTATCAGAAAAATTAAATTACTAATTTCACCTTTACCATTACCTTTTCAATATCAGAAGGAGGTATATTGTTTAGATCAGACACTAAAATTCCTTGATTTTCATGCTTGATAGAGAAAAATTAGGAATGATATAAAAGATTGAGAAAATGTGAAGTTTTTCCCACCAGTTACACATACATAAACTGACCCAAATCATTTTCAGTTATAGGAAAAAAAATAGAATACCAATATGCATTATATGATATCACTATCAGCATAAAAAGTGAAGGATATTCTTAGAAAAATAACAAATTTGTGGTGAAATATAATAACTATTATTTTGCTATGATTTTTATTTTGTAAATTGTGATAATGACAGTACAAAATACAGTATCATGTCCATATGAATTATTTACATCAAATCTGATGAAAAATTTGGCTTACATCCAAAATCTAACATCTGAAATCCATAGCTACATATCAAAGTTTTCACATCAGTCAAATGCATTCCATATCTAGGAGGTTCTGGCCTTGAACATTTTCAGTCTTGCACCATTTGTGCTAAGGAACCGGTGTAGTTGAGCAGATTGACTCAGGTGTTTCCACCTCCTCATTAATCACTTCTACTTCTGAGGCGTCATAATCATCTATATCTTCAAACTCATTCCCATTCTCAGTGCTGCCAAAATGGCTTCAGTATCTGCATAAGTTGCAGACACTTCTTTTCATTCATGATTTGGAAAATGAAACAATATGGAAATCATGAATACAAACATAAAAGTACTGTTCAGCTGCTTATTCTACAACCTTTGGCCTATATCATCATAACATGGCAAGTAAAGCATATTAGTTACATAGTAGTTAATAGACAGTTGACTGAGTTGATACTATGCTAAAAACAGTTCAGTGAAGTGACATCTTATTCAAATATATGTAAGCAAACACTATATACTACAATGTTACATAAAGGGGCCCTTAAAAACTTTTTGGCTATATGTGCCTATAAGAGAGAAAAACGTTTTTATGAATATAATGGAATAATATTGCATAATATGGGTTGATGAAGAATGTCACTAAAAAGGGGATGGGAGTGGGGTCTGGAGCCCCCCTTCTTGTATTTCAATTTTTAAGAGAGGGAACAGATAAAGGAGCCAAGCAAAGAGTACCCAAACTCCTCTAAGGCTAAGGCTTGGGTGTCTAAATGTGTGTGGATACATAGCATGTCTGAGGAAAGAAACCTGGATGTTCTGGCTCTAAATCAAACAAAACTCTAGGGTAAATGGGAAGAATGGTTTGAAAATGTTTTAGGAGCAAAGTCAGGGGTTGGTGAGAGGGCAAGAGCTAAGGAAGGAGTAGCACTACTAATGAAGCATGAGTTGTGGGATTGTCTGATAGAGTGTAAAGAAGTAAACTCTAGATTGAAGTGGGTAAAACTGAAAATGGATGGCGAGAGGGTTTATGAACCTGGCCATTAAAAAATTATCATGGATGGCTAATGTTTTGGGAGCAAATGAATGAGAGTGTCAGCAGTTTTGATATGAGAGACTGAGGGTTAGTGATAGGTGGCTTAAATGCAAAGTTTAGTAATGTAGCAGTTGAGGGTATAATTGGGGCACATGGGGTGTTCAGTGTTATGAATGGAAATGATGAACAGATTTTGGAGTTGTGTGCTGAAAAAGGATTGGTAAATGGGAATATATGGTTTGAAAAGAGGGATATACACAAGTATACATATGTGAGTAGGAGAGATAGATTACTTATTTATTGATAGGCATGTAAAAGAGAAACTTTTGGAAGTAAATGTGCTGAAGGGGGCAGCTGGTGGGATGTCTGCTCACTGTCTTGGGGAAGCAAGGGTGAAGATTTTTAGAGGTTGTCAAAAACGAGGAAGCAGTGTCAGGGAGAAGAGAGTGGTGTGAGTAAGTGAGCTTGGAAAAGGGACTTGGGTGAAGAAATACCAGGAAAGGTTGAGTGTAGAATGGCATAAGGTGAGAGCAAATGAAGCAGTGCTGGCATGTGAAAGAGATGCATGTGGCTTGCAAATGGTGAGAGGTGGGCAGATTAGAAAGGGTGGTGAGAGGTGGGATGAAGAAGTAAAGTTGCCAGTGAAAGAGAATAGCTAGTTGTTTGGGCAGTACTTATAGGGAAGGAGTGCAGCTGATTAGGAGATATATATAGGAGAAAGCGGCAAGAGGTCAAGAGGAAGGAGCAGGGGTTGAAAAAGAAGGCAAATAAGAGTTGGAATGAGCGAGTATCAGTAAACTTTAGGGATAATAAGATGTTTTTGAAAGAGATAAGTAATGTGCATAAAACAAGAGAACTAATAGGAATATTGGTGGAGGCAAAAGGGGAAGTAATAACATATAATAATGAAGAGAGGAGGAGATGGAGAGAGCATTTTGAAGGACTGTAAAATGTGTTTGATGATAGAGTGGATGATGTAGAGTTTTCAAGGTGGGGTAGTATGCATAACAAGAGAGTCATGGAAAGTAGTTCGGTGAAGAGAGAAGAGGTGGTGAAAACCTTGCGTAAGATGAAATGTGGAAAGGCGGTTGGAGTGAATGGTATTGCGGTTAAATTTATTAAGAAATGGGGTAACAGTGTTGTTGGTTGGATAGTAAGGATATTCATGATATGCATGATTCTTTATGAGGTGCCTGAGGATTGGAGGAATGCATGTATAGTGCCATTGTAAAATCGCAAAGGGGTTAAAGGTGAGTTTTCAAACAACTGAGGTATGTTTGTAAAGTATACTTGGTAAGTTTCATGGGAGGACTTTGATTGAGAGGGAGAAGGCATGTACAGAGCAACAGATTGGGAAGGAGTAGTCTGGTTTGAGAAGTGGTACAGGATGTGTGAATCATTTGTTTGATTTAGAGAATGTGTGTGAGAAATACTTAGAATGACAGATGGATTTGTTTGTGGCAAGGCATGTGATAGGTTTGATAGAGATGTTTTGTGGAAGGTCTCAAGAATAAACAGGATGGAAGGATTGCTGCTGGAACTAGTGAGAAGTTTTCATCAAGGATGTAAGGCTTGTATACGAGTAGGAAGAGAGGAGAGTGAATGGTTTCAAGGGAAGGTTGGTCTGTGGAAGAGGTGTATGATGTCACCATGGCTGTTCAATTTATCTATGGATGGGTAGGTGAGGGAGGAGAAAATATGCAGTTTTTGGGGGATGAGAGGACCTGGAAAGTGAGTCAGTTGTTGTTTGCTAATGATATGGCACTGGTGGTGGAGTTGAGTGAGAAATGGCAGAGGTTAGTGACTGAGCTTGGGAGAGTGTGTGAAAGGAGAATATTGAAAGTGAATATGAGTAAAAGCAAGGTTATTGGGTTTAGCAGGGTTGAAGGACAGGGTAGTTGGGATGTGAGTTTAAATGGAGAAAAATTGGGGGAAGTAAGGTGTATCAGGTATTAGCTAGTATACATGGCAGAGAATGGAACTGTGGAAGTGTAAGTGAGTCATAGGATGGTGGAGGAGGCAAACATTATGGGAGTGCTGAAGAATGGGTAGAAAGAGAGAACATTATCTGGGGGTCAAGATTGAGTTTGTTTGAAGGAATAGTAGTCCCTACAATATTATATAGATGCAAGGCATGGGCTATAGATAAGGCTGTACAGAGGAGGATGCATGTGTTGGAAATGAAATGTTTAATGATAATATGTGGTGTGAGGTAGTTTGATCATATAAGTAATGAAAGAGTAAGTGATAATTGTGGTAATTAAAAGAGTGTGATTAAGAGAGCTGAAGAGGGAGTGCTGAAATGGTTTGGACTTATGGAGAGAATGAGTGGGGAAAGGTTGACAAAGAGGATATATGTGTCAGAAATGAAGTGAACAAGAACAGGGAGACCAAATTGGAGATGGAAGGATGGAGTGAACAAGATTTTGAGCGATCAAGGTCAGAACAGATAGGAGGGTGAAAGACGTGCCTGGAATAGAGTGAATTGGAATGATGTGTTATACTGGGGTCGAACTGCTGTCAATGGACTGAACCAGGGCATGTGAAGCAACTGGGGCAAACCATGGAAAGGTCTGTGAGGTCTGGTTATGGATTGGGAAGTTGCAGTTTTGGTACATTACACAAGATAGCTAGAGAATGGATTTAATTGGATGTGGCGTTTCTTTGTCTGTTCCTGGCATTACTTGCTAGTGCGGAAAACAGAGATTAAGTATCAAAAATACGAAATGTAAATGTAACATTGGTAAATTGCCTAAGAAATAAAGAATCAAGCTCAAACATCACACACACATATGGTGACCAGAAAAAGTGTGTGAAAAATGACAAACACACTTATCATTCATTTCATCCCCAGATTACAAAACTTTTGTCTTATATTGGTATATCAGATGGTAGATTATTTAATATTAAATACATATGAAATGTATTACATATGAAAATGGTACTATTATAATAAGACTTTCCTTAAAACACGGAACACTTACTGCATGGGAACACAACTGAAAATTTGTCAACAAATCCACTAGTTGTGGTGTTGCTTACAGAAGGCAGGCTGGCAGTACACATGGAGGTATGATAAGGCTTTCAAGGATGTGAGGGTATTTGCACTTGTTGCATTAGAAGGAAAAGATTTGTGAAGCCATGAGGTGAACTTGTTTCTTGCATCAAGTAGCCATAAATGTCAGGGCAGATATACCTGCTTTTAGCACCAAAAGGGTTAATATGTTACTTACATCAGCTATTTTTTACCAACTTTCCCTTGAGTGATAGTGAAGAAAGAAATTTCTCATCACCTAGATTACAGTCCAGGTCATAGCATTAAAGTGAGTCTTTTGTTGGTTTTACACTCAATGCACATATTTTGAATTTTTTTCTATACTCACACTTTACCACATATTGAGGTAGAATTAACCCATCTCTTTCACTTTAGGAGAGTCTCATAGAAGAACTGAATGGTACCAAGTATGAGCTCAGTCTCGTGTACTGTCATCCAGATGACTCAGTCTATGTGTTCTCAGCTGGAGATATTGCATTTATGTAAGTAGATGTTATGCTTGCTGTTGTTTCTTGTTGCACAATGACATTGATTATCTTTCATTACATTGCACTTTTATGTTTTACTTGATTATTGTTGTACTTGAAATATGAAATATGATCAGAGAGTATGGTTTAAATTAAACACTTGAGTTTAACTATTATGTGTAATGGTAGTGATGACCCATTAAAGAGAGACAATAAGTTGCAAGAGTTTAATGAGTCACTGATGGAAGCTTATACTTAGCTTTATTGAATGTAAATTATTAGATAATGAAACTCTACACTCACTTTCAATAAGCTTAAGTTTCTTGAATTACTATAATGTATGGATTTTCATACTTTATATGGATATCCTCTCAATGCTGACAGCCAGGTGTGAAAGGAGCAAATATGGGTTTTGAAAAATGAAAAACTTTTCTCTTCAAGGCAGAGGCTTATCAGCAATTTTTTTTTTTTTTTTTTACTTTCCCTGATTTTCCCTTCCTTTTTTGAAAAATAATTTCCAGTTTTCTTTTCTGGTTGCTGTGGACTAATGCCTGCAGTCTGTGAAATGTGTAAGCTTGGAGTAACTATTGAGAGGTGGGTCAAGTGATGTTAGCCTGGTGGCAGTTGCTGATTGGCTGAGAGTAGACTCCATTCAGGTGAAAATTATTTGTAAATGATTTAAGTAATTTGTAAAGGATAAGTGCAGGCTGCTGCCTGCTCTCTGAATATGAGGCTGAACAGAATCTTAGCTGATAGATGTCTAAAAAATGTATCTCATTGCTCACAGGGTACCACCATGAAGAGAAAAAATTTTCTAATCCTTCAAAACTTACTTTTTTTTAATGTTGTGAAATAGTATTTGTGCATACAGAGTTGACAAAGATATGAATTTAAGCTCATTTGAAATTTACCCCGGAAAATTTCAACTTAACTTTTGGTGATCAGGGGGTGCAGTCTACAAAATATTAGAAAATCAGTTGATCTAATGAAGATATTTAGCTCTAGGAGGTGGTGGGGAACTGAATAGGTTTTTCTTTTGTAATGATTTGGTGGCAGGAAAATGAGATCATATTGATTTAGCAAATTCACACTAATGAACTTCAGTAAAATGGTAAACTATCAAAATTAAATCTTAATTATCATGATTCCATTGTAAAGAACAACACAAACTGTATTTTCTCCTCAAATTCAGTTTACTATAACTTTTCTTTGGATATGAAATAGAGTGTATTGATCTTCCTTTCCTGCAAGCAGGTATTTTAGTAGATTAATACTTGATAAAATATCTTCCTATCCTCTGACAGCACCTTGGTGAGCTTCTTGTTCCTCTTGATACTACTGGCTGGCATTGTTGACATATATATAGAAAAAACCAACAACAAAACATTGGCAAAAGGTAAATTAGCCTAATGTTACTGTTTTTGAAGATTTGATGATGACTTAAACTGTTTTTTTTTTTCTGTTCATCTTTCCTCCTGGGTATGAGATTTTTAATGTTGTGTATTTGTGTGTCATTGCCTACTTGTAATTACCTGATTGTACTTTACAGGAAAGGAGTTTTACATTTGTGAGGCCTCATTTCTTGAACATTGCTTAATATCATACAACTCAGATTTATTTATACTTTTTGCATCAACCATGTCCTTTTTCATCTCATTCCATTCATTAACCATTCTCATACCATAAAAGTACTTCCTTGCATCTTTTTAAACAAGTTTCTTGCTTAATTTCATGTTATTACCTTGAGTTGTTCTATCCCTTCATCTCTCAAAGAACTGATCACTGCGTACATCATTAATCTGTTTTAAGAAATTAAAGGTTGCGATGAGGCCACCCCTCAGTGGTCTTTCTTCCAAAGCATGTGTGTATGTTTGTTTTAATTCGGTGTGTGTGTGTGTGTGTGTGTGTGTGTGTGTGATTGTCAGGGCCATTGCCCCATGATGATGACAGCCAGGAGCTTTATACTTTTTTTGCATACTAAGAGAATCCTGAAGTATGTACTTAGGTGTGATTTTTTTTTAAACTTCATCAAAAAAAAAAAAATAAATAATAGATATAGAGGATACATGTAAGAAATATAAGAATTTTGAACTCAACCTGGGCAAAGCTGGTAATTTGGCTAGTATAGGTTGTACCTCTAATCCGGCACTCTCTGGTCTGGCAACTCCCATGCTCCGGCATGTTTTGAATCTGTCGCCATTAGTTTGTGAATCTGCCATTAGGGTGGTGCTGTTAGCAAGTTAGCAGCAATAAGGCACCAAAATCTGTTAATTTCTTATGTTCAGTTTTATCTTAGACCTTCAGGATGTCATCCAAGAAACCAAGAGGTGCAGAAGATGGTGATAGTGCTAATAAGCATAAGCATAAATCATATCAATGCTGAGAAAATTAGGAAAAGGAACTTCTGTAAAGACTTTGTGTGACTTCTATGAGATTGGATCGTCAACTGTGTATAACTTAAAGAAACAAAAGGAGCAGATTTTTAAATTTTTGCTGGAAATGAAAACCAGAAAAGTTAAGGTTTTGGAAAACTTTGAAAGGTGTCATGGGTACAGAATTATACAGTGTAATTATAAAGTGGTTTAAGCTCCAACATAATGAAGATGTAAGCATTTCTGAGGAGATGCTTAGCTGCAACAAAGTTTGTAGATAAATTTGCATAGTTAGTGGCAGCGGAAAACTTAGCCCCAGAATAAGTGTATAATGCTAACGAATCTGCCCTGTATTGGCATCGTATGCCATCAAAAATCCTTGCCCAAGAATTGAGGAATCTCCATGGGGGGAGGGTAAGGATTCCAAAGATGGGGTAACAATTCTTGGCTGCAGCAATGCTGCAGAAACACATGAAATCAAGCTGATGGAAATTGGCAAGTGTATTCACCCGAGGGCCTTTAAAGGAATGAAAATCCTTCCACTTATCTACTGTAGTACTGAAAACGGGTGGATGACAACTAAGAACTAAATTTTTTCTTGAATGGTACATGAAGCTAGAGCACACTGTAAAGGAGTGTCAACACCATTGGGCAGTGCCCGGCGGGCACAATTGTTAAGTCCATCACCAGACACTTTGTGGTAACTTTGATGGGCAAATCAGTAGATTGCCCTTGCCCATAGTTGAGCAAAATCAGACACTGCCCGATGGTTTGAAGCCGGGTCTGGAGCAACAGCACTGCCAGCCACAAAAAGTTACCACTCTTTACACCATATAGTTTTCTGCACTGTTCTTTTTCTCTTATTTACATGCTCAGCAATCAGTATGCTACACAGCACTATTTTTTCCTTTCAACTTTGTGGCGCATGGTGATACTGCACTTGTGGCCTGTCAACCACTTGCTGGCTACTGTACGACTTGACTGCCCATCCACCTCAACAGTGTTGATAACCAACACAGGCATGTCCGACAAACTTTGCACAGTGAGGGTGCATCCCGCCGGGAAATGCCCGATAGTGTGGACGTGGCTTAACTCTGTTGGCCTCAATCCAAAGCGTAAAATGTTTTTCATTCTGAATAATTGTTTGGCATACCCCAAAGCAGAACCTTATTTAGAAGCCTTATTGGTTGTATTATTTTGTGATTTAAGCTCTGTTCTATCTTTGATAACATAGCAATATGTTTGTGGAATGAGCTGGCAAGACTAGGGGTAAGGCACATGCTTACATCAGGGATTCCTCTAGGGGTCAATGTCTGTTTTCTGGCATTTTCTGAGGTCCGGCAGTAGTCAGGTCCTAAGGTTGATGGCTTACAGACGTTCAACTAGTGCAACATAACCTTGATGTTATTTGACAAAACGAGGAGACAAAATTAACATTTAGTTTGTAATGAATTTGGAAGCAGTAAATTTGTTTAGGTTTTCCTTGGGATCAGAATAGAAAGAATACTACCTGTGTAATTTCTTCGTGTTGGAGGAAGTGTCTGAGAGAGATGGGAGTAAGGGGCTGAAATGTTCTTCCCTCTTGTATTACCACTTTTCAGAGGTAGGAACAGAAGAAGCAAAATGAAAATTTTTCCTTGAAAGCTCATTCCCTGATCTTACCTCTCTGTGTTGTGAAAGATGAGCATAAAAAAAAAAATGGAAAAAACAAGTTGTCTGGATTAAGTGAACAGATATCATTTACAGCACATCACATTTCAAATTCACTTCTATCTCTTAATTGTTAAGACAAAACATTTCTGCTTGTAGTTCTTTATGTAAGTTATCAGATGTCATATATTTTATGTATCATTTACATATGCATCACTTCTCTTTTCTGTACAAAAGTCTTTTCAGAATCGAAAGACTGGAAAAATTGTAAATTGTCATAACTAATTTTAATAATCACTCCCAAACCGACAGGTGTTCTGAAGTATCTACTGCCATTCTCAGTTTATACCAACACCAGAAAGCTATTTCACCTTTCCACAAAAAAGTCTCCTGGCACAATATCCTGTTTACATGGTATAAGGTATGCAATAATATTTCAAATTTTGATATTGCTTATGGCATGGTCTTACTTCTTAAGTTAATGTTGACTGCCTTGGAAAGCAGTTATAATGGTCATTCTTATATATGTGATGGTATTATATATATAGGGTAGTTATGTATATATATATATATATATATATATATATATATATATGGGGGTAGGGGTGTAAGAATACTTCCCCCGTATTCCCTGCGTGTTGTAGAAAGCAACTAAAAGGGTTGGGAATGGGGGGCTGGAAACCCCCCCTTTCTTGTATTTTCAATTTCTAAAAATGGAAACAGAAGAATGAGCCAGGCAGTGAGTGCTCATCCTCCTTGGAGGCTCAGATTGGAGTGTCTGAATGTGTGTGGATGTAACCAAGATAAGAAGAAAGGAGAGATAGGTAGTATGTTTGAGGAAAGAAACCTGG
>JAYMFT010195234.1:0-11785 GCA_038088735.1 Panulirus argus
TATATATATATATATATTACTTATACACATTACCTAACAAACTCTATGAAGATGATGCATTTGGGAGAGAGTGTGTCAAAAAATTGAAAAGGTGTGGCACAAACGCATGATGGGGTGTGTGCATACATTCATAGGACTAAAGACATGATAAATATGTAAAAAAAAAAAAAACTTAAAAGACGGGGCAACACAAATGTAAAACTCCTCGTAACAAACAAATACTGATCACACACACACGCACACACACACTCACCCACAGATAGTAATCTTTCAAGATTAGTTAACTTGTTACCGTTATGACTTCCCAGTTGCTGTGTTAAATGTAATTCCTCAAATATGTATTTTGAATCGAATGGCTGCCTATATTCCATAAACCTTTTCTTTATTTATCATTTAGACCAGAGGAGAAAGACGCTGACAGACACAAGAGACACATGTACTTGGACAAATACAGAGGGAATGAGCGAGCCAGACGGAGTGGGAAGTTTAGACACACGGGAAGTTAGCTACGAGAGGAGAGACGCAGGCACCAGAGGACAGACACACAGGAGAACATGACGTGGGACGGAAGGATACGAGACACAAGAGGGAAGAACACGCCATCCCAACTCCGTGCACTGAACCGCGTCGACAGTATGCAACGTCCAGCCCCAAGTCATATCATTGGCCACGTATATAGTGAGAGCGTATGTGGTATTAGATTTAACCCTAACAACAGAAGCAGGTGTTAAAGATTTTCGGTCGGTGAGCGTAGTTTGGTGATGACGGCCCTCGGGACCCCGGCAGCTGACAGGTGTAAAGCCCAAATAACCAACGAACCACGTGAGTGCAGGTGAGCTTGTAAATAAAATAACCGAACTTACTGACGGGGCGACATAAGATGTGTGTGAACTCAACATGGTGCCAAGGAAGGCCGCAGGTATGGGCATGCTGCACACGATGTGACGAAGCAGGGCATGCTGCTCACAGTGAGGAGGCTAGGCAAGGCATGCTGCAAATAGTGGGGCGAGGCAGAGCATGCTCCACAGAGCGTGGCGAGGCAAAGCATGCTCCACACAGTGTGATGATGCAGGGCATGCACCACACAAAGTGGCGAGGCAGGGCATGCTGCACACAAAGTGGTGAGGCAGGGCATGCTGCACACATCGAGGCAGGGCATGCTGCACACAATGTGGCAAGGCAGGGCATGAGCTCCACACAGTGTGACGAGGCAGGGCATGCTACACACAGAATAGGTGTCGTGCAGAATGAGCAAAGGGTCCATGAAAATGTGTCTCTTTGTTGCACATACGAATTGACATACACCTAAGACGTGAATGAAGCATTATTTTACCGCAGGAAGTCGATGTAAAATAAATTTTATAAGATACGCATACATTCCCGGGAATTTACAACCCGGGAAAGCATAACATAAAACATGAGAGACGTGGAGTGTGCAGGTGAGGAGGGAAAGAGAGGTTGATGGCCCGCTTATACCAACAGGCAAGCAATAGAACCTACACAAACAAACAAGATAAGAACCAATGTGCAGGCAGCAAGCAAGCAGGTAAGGCAGGCAAGGAGGGAGGGAGGCTTAACTTGCAGTACACCTTCAGAATACTTTTACTCACAAATCGACCACATAATCTTCGAAACGAATTCATAATTGAGGCAAGCCCGACAGGTCTCGGGAGGCTGACGTAGTGGCGGTGGACGCTGAGGCTGGCGGTGTGGTGCAGGCCGGAGCTCACTGCCCGAAGGTCGGGGCAGGAGGAGGCGTGGAGGAGACTGGGCTCATGGTGCACGTGGAGGCCGCACTCCACTGTCAGCGTGCTGGTGAGGGTGATCCACAAGGGAAGGCTGTGGGCCCCGTCCCGCCACGCGCCTCCATCCTCACCGACACCCACAGCAACCGTCCCCGTGTGTTCCTCTCGAGTCTTGTATTGAAAAGTGAGGATCTTGATGGATGAACGCCCCAGTCCAGAGTTCCTTGAAGCTGAATTTAATAGCCCACTTCAGACCAACGATAATACAATATCTCTGTTATAAGCCCGCCCGACGGGAGTGGGTTTTTGCAGCACTTCACTTTCAATGTAATGCTTTTTGTTCTCACTTAATTCCACTTAGTAATTTACCTGCCAAATGTGTTGATCGTATCAAGGGTGGCGGAGGGGTGGCGGCAGCACCGGCCGGGATATACCGCTACACAGCAGAGGTAATCAGTGTAAGAGGGGATGGCAGCTGCAACACTGGTGCCCCAGTACTGCTGTAGCACCAGTGTTGCACGTCACAGACACACACACACACACACGAGGCTCCGGAAGGTAATCACCTCTCTTTGTTCACAATGTTTCGTCTCGTGTAGTAGAACGCGTGAGTACTGGCGAACACCACACTGGCTATATTAATAACTGCACCACTGTCACCAGCGAGGCGGGTGTGCTGAGGTGGGGCACTGCTGTGTGGCGCTCTTGTGTGGGCACTGCTGTAAGGACACTACGTCTGAGGCACTTGTAGGGCACTGCTGTAAGACACTGCAGTCAGGCACTGCTTTGAGGGGTCTCTGTTCTCGTGAACACAGCTTCTAAATCAGTCGTTATCTTCACAGTCGATTCATCCGTAACGTTTTACAACGTATACAACTTCGGTATCATCGGAAGGTCAGCTGAGTCACCAAGAGTGCAGGAGGTGCACGAGCTGCCCAAGGCGTGGGGTGGGGCGGTGTCCCTTGAACGGTGTGTGCCGAGTCGGGCCGGGCCGGGATGGGACGGGACGGGACGGGAGTGTTGCCCTCGCTCACCCACCACGCCCTCCACGCACGCCCACCACACTAGCGCAGGAGGACCGCCCGATATCTCTTATATACCTACAGGCCCACCGCCTCACCACCACTCAACGCTTGGGGTGGTGAGGGCGTGAAGACGTATGTGGGAGGAGCGAGGAGGTGTGGGTGCCGGTGTTACGTGGGGAGGAGTGGGCGTGGGTGCTGGTGCGGGTGGGAGGGGAGTGACTGCCAGTGTCACTGACGCTACATGTGGACGCCATTACCGGAACGTTTCACGGAAGTGAGCGCACCATAAAACATACGTCCTCTTATCTGTTGATAATACAGATAAGAGCCTCAGGCAAGACAAGCCGCATGAAGTGGTGATTATCCTGACCGAAGTACAGGGGGAGCAGCTTAATCCGGCCCTCCCCAGGAGCAATAGATGACGAGACTATGGGCAGGCGACGACAGTAAAGGGGGGAGGGCTGAGGGTTATCAGTGACTGAGACACATGTCCGGCCTGGTGGATGGTCCGCTGCCAGAACTTGACCCCTTGAGCACGACCAGGCCATCATTCCTGAAAGGTCGTATCCTTGTGCCCAAAGGAGCTATTTTTATATCTGCTGCACTCCATTCAGCTATGCCATATATACTGGAGGTATGAGTTACTGTTGTTCTGTTCAGGCCTCTACAGGAGACTTTGTTCGCTGTTGACAATCACTTACACGAACTCTTTAAGTATACCTGTGTCTCTCAGACCATCGTTACGTTCCTCTGGGTCTCACTCCTCGCCTCTCTCACCGTTCGCACTTACATCGACGAGTCTGTGGACGTCATCGTAAAATCCGCCGTTTCGTTGCAAGGTGGTTCTTCCACACCATTGTCATGCCAGCAGTCATGAAACTGTGGCAGCGAAATACATATAACAATAAAACCAAGGCAAATAACGGAAGGCATAGTCCTTAACCTCCATACGAATATAATTCCCGGATGAAATGGCAGCTGAGTAAACCATGTGAGGTAAACCACTGTCAAAGAGCAGTGACGCTGTAGGTGGAGTGATAGACCGGATAAACTATGAGGTAAACTACTGTCAAGAGGAAGTGATGCTGAAAGGGAAGATAAGGAAAAAAAAAAAACAAAGGCAGGAGGCCACTTCTATGCAAACAAGTACCTGGAAATACAACGAGGCTCCGTGGGAAGGAAGGTCCCTGGGCTCATTCATAAACAGGAGGAAGGGTTTCCCCCCAGGGTGCACTAAGCCGGGCGGGCTGCACGGCATGTAATAATAAATGCAGACCTGCAGCAACGAACAACCTGGTGAGCCGGGGCCCCTCACTAGGGAACCTGGCTCCTAGCCTGAGCTGCGGGGTAGAAGGTAATCCCTTCTTCTTCTCTCTCCTCTTCCTATTCCTCCACCTCTTCCGCCCAGCCTCTTGCCTGCCCTCCTGCCCTCCCCAGCCCTGGCCTCTCCCGCTCCTGTGTCACCTCCCTGACTGTCGTCGGCGCCGAGATTCCCTGATATATTAACCGGAAATGCCCCTCTGGTGCCAAGGGTGTTCCTCTTAGGTGCGCTGGTAACGTGTAAGTGTGTGTGTGTGTGTGTAATTACCCATTTGTTCTGCAGGGGTAGGGAGTTCTACAGTGCTGGGGCCCCATCTCTTGTACTTTCTCTTAATTCATACAACATTTTTAAACTTCTGTATACTTTCCACATTTGCAATGTCATTACTCAATCTATTCCATTCATTCGTTACTCCTATACTATCAGATTACTTTTATACATCTTTTCTAATAAGTCTTTTGTTTAAGCTTATGTTATGGCCTCTGGATGTTCTCTCCCCAAACGTTTCAAAGAACTGTTCACTCTATACGTCATCCAACTGATTTTAAAAAACTTAATTGTTGTAATCAGGGCATCCCTCACTCCTCTCCCATGGTGGACAAATTTACTAGCGTTTCCCTGTGCCTTGCTCTCTTAATTCTGGTGCCACTTTTGTTGCTCTCCTCTGCAGCTTCTCTACAGGCTCTATATGCTTCTTGAAGTGCGATGACCAAAGCTGAGAAGCTGAAATAATTCTGGCCTATGTATGATACGAACAACCATCTGAATATTTCCCTAACATATAGTTCAATTCTATTCTAATATTTGCCAAGAGACAGTTTGTCTCCTCTGCGGTACTGCTACTGTGGGACTCTGGCGACGGGCAAAGAACGATGTCGACTCCCAAGTTCCTTCACACACACATACAGACACACAGACTCCTGCAGCTCACGTCCTGCGTTGTGATGTTCTTCCAAGAGGCTTTCTTTCACTGCGTCCCGACCTCATTCTTTACACTCAGTTGACCTGAATTTCATCATCTATTTATCAGACCAACCCTGGAGCTTGAATTTGTCTTGTTCTTGTAAGCTGATGGGAGTCCTCGACGCTTTTTACCTCAAGACCTTGGCATCATCTGCAAACTTCTTCAAGTGAGACTCCAAATCCTTATGGCACGTCTCTCTTTGTGAACATATGTTCATGGGGAGGGCTACCTCGTCCAAAACAGATATAAGTATCATGTACTATGAATTCCCTATAGAATTACATGAAAAACTCAAATTCACCGTGTCTAACCTGACTGTGGAAAACGCTAAAAATATCAATGAAATGAACTGTACAGCAGTGAGTGGACACAGCTTGTTCCTGCTAACTGGGCCTCTGTCAGTATCAACAATACTGCCTCTTCATTACTTCTTTTGGACACATCATTTTATCTCCATCCATAAATTATGAGCAATCCTATTACAGTCCTGGAGCAGATAACCTCGTCACAGACCATCAAGGTCTTCTGTTATCTGTCCTTCCCACGGACACCCAATAGCACTGTCCTGCAGCATATAAACTCGTTACCACCATCATATCTTCCGTGATCTTACAGACGCCTCAAGAAACAACGGGCCGTTTGATGAGATCTTCAGGGGACAAGACCCATAAATAAACATCAGCAGAATATCAGAGGTCTCCAAACTACGTAAGAATGCTGAGGCAGGAAGATGGCGTAAGTATGAGGCTCACTAAGGGAATCTGACGACACACTAGCCCTGAGTGTGAGGACCATGAGGAAGGAAATAGTGTGATGGTGGCGTAAGAGTGAACCCCACGAGGAGACTCGGGCCATATCAGCCCTGAGAACACACTGGCCCTGAGGTCAACCTGGCTCTGAGAACACTGACCCTAAGGTCACTCCGGCCCTGGGGTCACACCAGCCCTGAGCCTCTCAGACGAGGAGGACAATGCAGTGGTGACCAAACAATGACGCAGCGTCTGGGGAGACCGGCCTCTGACGGGGGTGAGGAGGCACCACAACACTTGATGTCTGTATCTCGGAGCCAAAGCGTCACTGTGTACTCGCGGTTTCAATGTCCAGCTTTCCTAGTTTCAAAGTACACTTCTCGTGGTTTCACTCTCTGCTTCTTGTGGTTTCATTGTCTACTTTACGTGGTTTCACTGTCTAATCCTCGTGGTTTCAAAGTCTACTATCAATATACACTCGTCCGCGTCGAGTCAAAGAATTTCAACTCGCAAATCAACCAACCTAGAGGGACAAAAGTTGATCATTTCAGTGTATTCAAACCATCATTATCAAACCTTCTCAGTTAGCAGTTCACCATGACGGATTATAAACATCATGGCAAAGATTAAAACCCACATACGCGGATCGAGTTCATGGTCAGCCTTCTCTCTCACACATACTCGATCAATTCTAGTGGGTCCCAATTATAGGCGTTACAAGACGAAGATAATGGCCAAGGTGGTTCATGTCAGAGCGCACCGGTAATTTATTTCTGGAGATATTCTGGTGTCAGGCTCTCAATCTTGGGTCAGGCAATATTGGCAGGGTGATCCCGCACCAGCACATCCTTGACACGATACCATCACGCCATCAACAACCCTCTGAGTCGATTGGACCTTACTGCCGCTCGCCCTCATAGTCCATCATGAGCAATCTAGCCAACAGCCAACCATGCCAAACGGCCCAGCCGGTCTGTAGCCCACCTGGCCACTCCCCATCCGGGAAGCTGACCCAATTGGTCACCCTTCGTCCGAGCCGCTGACCCATCTGGACATAAGTCCACCCAGACAGCAGACTGACGTAATCAGGTTCAGCGGCTCACGCGAGACAGTACCCCACTTGGCAGTATGCCCACTACGGCACCTGGTCGTAAGTCCAGCTAGCCACTACCCCAAGAGGGACACGAGCCCTTCTAACTACTACCCTCATGTGGCCATCTCCCCCATCTTGTCACTATCCTCGACTGACCCCTCCTCCCCTCCACATGTAGCAACTCCCTCTACCTGGCCAGTTCCCCACTTGGCCACTATCCTCACCTGGCCGCTGGCCCACCTATTCCCAGCAGCAGCAGCAGGCGTGTTGGCAGAGTTAGAGGAAACATACAGTCGGGACGGAGTCAAGGAACTCTAATGAGATCTGAGAATATACAAAATTCAGGATGTTATATTACGATCATACAAGCTTCCTGGAGGAACGACGACCTGTGGCCCAGTTTAGCAGGGGCCCAGGCTAGGGCACAAGGGGGAAGGGGGCGGAGGTAGGCCGGCTGAACGGACGGGTCTTGGGTGAGAGTACGACAGAGTTTACGAGTACTGATGTGAGCAAGCTGATGCCAGGGTGAGTGGGTATGAGTACCGCTGGGTATAGCGATGAAAGGGGGAACCCAGTGGGCCCCACAGTCAACCCAGCTGTTCATCCTCCCCTCGGCGCTGGTCGATAAATGGGTACCTGGCGTAGGCTTCAGCAATCACGAGGTGACCTCGACTCGCGCGGACAATTTCCAGAGCCATCTCGGTTAGTATATCAAAAAGAGAAGAAGAGTGAGTAACGATGGGTTAATGAGGGAACGGGAGGGCTATGGTGTGCGACCCCTTACTTTACACACGACAAACGACAATCGCTGTTCACATCCGGGTATGTCCCGACATCCAGCGCGGGTGTCAACCATCACGACCATGGCTGGCCTCGAGTCCGAGACCAGTCAAACCCACCAAGACCCTCCCTACAGTGACACCCCTTTACAGAACTATCCACTTGTGCGCGTATCTGTAAATATACGTTGTGTCAACTGTGACCCCAACCAGGCACTTGCAGTCCACTACTTTTTTAAAAGCTTCTGGGAAACTGCGACTGTCTTGGCGCGTGGGAAAAGAAAAAAGCGTTCACCACCGTCTGAGAAGCAGCTCCACCGACGTCACCCTCAAACTTAGCGAAATGCGGTTAGTTCGGGTGTTCGCAGGTCGTAACAGAAGCAGTGGGTAAGGAGGCAGATGGTGGGAGGAGGTGGTGCCTGCAGGGTCCCGGTGCTCACAGGTGGCACTGGGGATAGCTGGTGAAGGGAGGGAGAGAGAGAGAGAGAGAGAGAGAGAGAGAGAGACGTCGAATCGTTCTGACAAAAAAATGACAACCAACAGATCCTTGAAAAATCCCGACTTACCCATAAAAGTGCCAAGCCATCCCATGATAAAATGGGAGAAGTTGGCACGGTCGCACGATAGAGTTGTCTTCCCCTACACTTAAAGCCGTCATTATGACCTTTGTCTGGCCGGCAAGGGGAGCTCGTTCTTGCCGCCGCCACGGCCCATCACCACCAAATGACCTCGACTGACCTTTGTATCGAGGGGACAGTGTCGGTTTGATTGGTCGTTATCTCGGACGGAGGAGTGAGGGGGACCTCTACAATGGCAAGAACCTTGTGTGTGTGTGTGTGTGTGTGTGTGTGTGTGTGTGTGTGTTCGTTTTTGTGGGTGTGTGTGAGTGAGTGTGTGTGTGTTCGTTTTTGTGGGTGTGTGTGAGTGAGTGTGCGTGCTAGTACACACACACACACACACACATATATATATATATATATATATTTAGATAGATAGATAGATAGAGAGACAGACAGACAGACAGACAGACAGATGGATAGATTTAGAGAGAGAAAGAGAGAGGAAAAATGACAAAGAGAACTCCAAATGCAGTGTAGAAATCCTAACTAGATCACTACACAGTGCACAATTTCTCCTCCCCAGTGAGGAGTTCCCTAGACCTCCACTCGGCTATATCCCCAGCTGGGGAAGAACCCAGGGAAAGGCGTTACAAGGGAAAGGGACCCTTAGATATGACGTCTAGAAACAAGGCTTATACTCTGACTTCAGACGTCTCCCCCAGACATCTCCATTGACCTCTGTACTTAGAACAGCATTTTGACTCAGTATCGAGAATGAAAAAAAAAAGAATTTAACATAATTAATGTGACCAGTTCTATAACAGTTTGAAGAACCTTGAGAGGTTCTCCACATACTCAAGCTTTCCCAGAACTGAACCCCCATATAATTTTCGTATGTAGGTCAGACATACGGACTTGTCGAAGCCTTTCATCTGTAGCATACTTTTTTTTTTCCTCTCTTGCCTGGACGTTCCCCCGTCATTAAGCCATGGATGAGTCTTGAGACATACTAAATCAGGGCAGCGTGTGGTAATTCTCCGTAGGTTTGTATTAGAAAAATCGTATCTTTTTTCTGGGCTTCGTATGAGTGTGAATGAGAAATAAAGTTCTCGAATATTGATTCCTCGTGTTTTATCCACTTAGGAAGGCAGGGATTACAGTTAGGAAATCAGGAATTACATTTAAGAAGTCAGTGATTACAGTTAGCATTTATGAATGAGGAATTAGTGTCATTTATATGGCAAAGACCTGAGTGTATGTTGTTTTATCGGGGATTTATGATGAGAAGATGGACTTTAAAGGATTAAAATCCCAAAGGAAAACGCATCTGTTTTTGACAGTAACATTTAATAAAGTAGCCGTATCATAAGCTGAGTTAGAGGAGCTCATACAAACGACGTATTTCTCAGGCGAAAGATTTTGTGAAAGAAAATACTCGCATCCTGATGACGCTTTTATATCGACCTTTATTCATTTTTTTATTTCTAACATATCAAGAGACGGAAAGAGAGACAGACAGACAGACGGATTTACGTAAGAACTCAGTGACGGGAAAAAAGATGTCTCTAAGATAATGTCGATGTCACAATAATAATGACATCTCTTGACCTCACATAAGCGACAGGTTTAGTGGGCCAGGCTCACTGCCTCCTGCTGGTTCCCGAGGCTTGTCTCTGCGTGGACTCCCGCCGGAGGCAGGGAGGGAGGGAGGGAGGCAAGCCATAAGGACCTGTTCACCCTGGATGTACAGCGCCAGCCGCTGCTGCAGGCCCTCACCACTACAGACCCCCACCGCTGCAGACCCGCTCATAAACCAGAGACATGGGGAAGGGGGTGTCACCCTGGTGCGGTGGGGCCTTAGTAGCTTCTTCCCCCACAACCCCTGGACCTGGGTTCGATCAGGAGGATCGATTTTACCGTACGTCGTGTACTGAACAGTGGGTTGTGATATCCGTAGACTATTTCCATCTGAAATTCCTACCAGACGCAGCGTTAATATCGCGAGGCCTAACTAGATTTTCAACGAGGTTATGTGAACTGTGTTTGCAATTGCCTTCTGTTCACTCTAACTTCGCGTCGTTTTTATTTGTCTCCAGCGTCTCGAGTGCAGTAGAATGATTAAACTATGAGAGAAGGTTGGAGAAGAGGAGGAGGAGGACAGTGGTGGAGAGCCTGGGAATGTGGGAAAGCATAGGGAAAGACTGAATACTCTATATGCCCTTTGGTATAGGAGCGTACCAGCCGTAGACATACCACGGGGTGAGGGAAATATACCCTAGAGTGTAATAAGTGTTGGGGGGGGAAAACGGGAGAAATGGTACTCAACTGATGTGGGGGAAGAGGAGGAGGAGGAGGAGGAGGCAGGGGAAATACATAATCCCTCGAACCTCTATGTATGCCCAGATGTCGTCCAGTGACGTCTTCTTTCACGAGACGTCATTCTGATTGGATTCCGAAAATAAATGTGAGACGTAATTAAGGTGATCCGGCCCACACCGCCCATCTCTGGGTCGAAGCGCCTAGTCTTCCATAGGCAGGCTTCCTAGAACTCGACTCAAATGTAATTCCTCGTAAGTAGGACAGATATATAAACATCCTTTACAAAGCTGCCTTTTCCTCTTCAGGATTTTTTTTTTTTTTACCCACCAACGTTGATAAATCCCTGTCGTTTATCCATGGGGGCGATTTCTGTGCCACGTGTAGGATTTATCCTGGGGATTACATTAGAAAATCCTTCCCTCCGTCTAAGAGTCATGTGTAGTAGGAACAAGAATAATGTCCTGCAGATAAATCCTCAATATCATCTCCACAGAAATACAGGGGATTACAATTCCTACAAAACTAAGGGATTACTGTCATATATATGAGAAAGAGCTGAGTGTTGGTTACTGTAACTGGGGATTTAAGGCGAGAAGGATGGGGATTTGGGATTTAAATCCATAGTGAAATATGGTTTGCTTTGTTATAGCAGCATTATTTAAGAAACCTCTACCATTAGTTAAGTATGAGGAACGCTTCTGCCCGTTGGATATTCATTAAGTAATACACAATATTGTATGAACTGAGGATGATATTCACATTGTGATATAAAAGATCTCAAGTTCACCTCTGACCAGTATCCATGAAGAGGTAAAGACGCGTCCTCCTTGTGTGGCAAGACGGGTGACGGAAGACAGACAAGTAGATAGACAGAAAGATAGACAGACAAATAAATAGACAGACAGACAAATAGATAGACAGACAGACAGACAAGTAGCTAGATAGGCAGACAGACAAATAGACAGACAGACAGATAGACAAATAAATAGACAGATAGACAGAGAGACAGACCGACGAATAGACAGACAGACAGACAGACAAATAGATAGACAGACAGAGACAGAGAGACAGACCTAGATGACAAGAAAGATGTCATCTGTAAAGGAATCTACGTGTGACATTTACACCAAATTAATGACGTCTTTTGTCATATACACACACACACACACACACACACACACACACTCTCACACACACACACACACACACACACACACACACACACACACA
>JAYMFT010195245.1:0-11785 GCA_038088735.1 Panulirus argus
TATATAGAAAAAAAAATATATATATATATATATATATATATATATATATATATATATATATATATATATATATATACTATTTCGTATGGTAGTGTGAGGATAATCCATGGAGAGACCAGCCATCAGAAAAACCTGAGGGTCTATGATGAGGGTGTTCGTCCACAGGAAGTCAGTAATCGTTTCGTAAATACCTGCACCAGAATGGACTGATCCCAGAGCGTGCTCATGGGGCTAAAATGCTAATTTTCTGGAGTAGAAATCCCGCTTATTTTCTCGGCTCCACGGTTAAATTTACGCCGTAGTCCCTGGGGTACAGCAGCGCCGTTATGCTAAATGCATGCAGGTATGGCGGCGGGCTGTGTGCGCTGTTGTTTTCCAGGCATGTGAAGGAAGGAAGGAAGGCAGGTGAATGCCCATTGTTAGCGTCGACGTTGGCTTAGTTTCCCTCCACTGCAGATGTTTGCGCATTCATGTTTGTGTTTGTGTCGACACGCCCGTTTGTATACGCCTTTTGTTTGGTGGAGCCTGTGTGTGTGTGTGTGAGAGAGAGAGAGAGAGAGAGAGAGAGAGACCACACAGGCCCAAGGTCCAAGCAAGGTGGTCTAACCTTAACGCTACTTAGAAAGAACAAGAAAAAAGAAAAGCAGTCCCCTTCAAAGCAGTAAAAGAAAAGGATATCAAAGCAGAGGCTCTCTCCCCACCTTCCTCTCCCTCCGGCACACGTAGGCATGGGAAACTGGTAGGAAAGTAACTTGCAGGATTAGTATGCCTGGAGAAAATTGGAAACTCATAAGGTAGAATGAACATGAATATGCCATGCATCCCATCACCAACGACATGAAACCCGTCACTCTTTGTTATAAAGGCAATAGTAAAGATAAGCTTAAGCTCCAGCCTCTCGACTCACCATGCCTATATTATTCCTGAAGTTGAAGAACGACACAATAATTCTTCTTTACTCTCTCAAAGCAGGTGACACGGGTTAATTAGCTTTGGTATGTTACCGCAGCATGGCCAGGGAGAGATGAGAAAGACAACCACTTATTTAAGAGAACTTACGACGAGATTTTACCAAAGGGCGCTCACCGTAGAAAAATATTGAATTAAGAGGAACGAGTCTTGAATTAATATGTTAAGTGTTATGTATGACGAGAGATTGTTGTCTTTCTGGACTGAATGCCAGCAGCCCACGTGTAGGTGAGTCAAATGATAATAATAATAATAAAGAAAACATGGGCCAAAAGAGCGAAATTTGTCATCCACTGATTTGTTGGCCCGCTGCGCGACCGACACCAACCCTCCCGTTACCCAGGAGAGTAGTACCGGTAATATACCTCCCAGGTCAGTGGATGCCTACTGCCAGCCTACCTCAGAGAGAGAGAGAGAGATGAAAATATTTGATTTTAAACAGACATAATTAAAAAAAAGATAATGAAAAGGTCATGAAAAGTTAAATAATGGTCTAATGAATAAAATATAAATGATAAATACTCGCATGATGAGACTTACGTAAAATGATCTAAGATTTCCAGTAGAACGAACTCGAAGTGCAAACATAACTCGACAAAGCTACGCTGTATCATGTGTGTATGATAAACAACTGTTAACAACTAGCTGGGGTACCCGGCGCTGCGCGGGGAGGAAAAAATTGTTTTTGTAGAAACAAACACACACACAAAAAAAAAGGTTTTATATCAGTTTGAAAGACAGGAAATTTTATTTGATTGAACACACGGTCGTCGAGCTAAGGCTGGATTTCCTAACAGTTCTGTGAGCTATAATGCATAAAATGCAATCTATAAGACTTTTGAAAAGCTGCCTTTGTTGCTTTCAAATCGGCCGTCCAAGGTTAACGAGCGGTGGCTTAAAACTTTGCTCAGTGTCTGCCGTACCTGCATCCAATATTTTGGGCCTTGCAAGCGCTACGGTTCGGCCGTGAAGTAACAAAATATGTCTTAGATAGTTGCCGCGTAAACAAGGTAGTTGTGAAGGACCACACTGCGTTAAGAAAGACTGCTCAAGTGCATTCACTAAGCCCGATATGTATATATGGCAAAACACACACACACACACACACACACACACAGTATGCGACAGTAGCTAACTTCCTCGAGACAGATAGAGAGAAAGAGGGAGAAAGTTTCTTCTACGTTTGTGAGTTGACATCTTCACCATCGGCCAGCAGAACTGTGTTGTTGTTAGATGCCGTAAAAAGAGATGAAACACAGAAGTCAGAATCCAGAGATAATGTCAGTCATGCCCAGGGCTAAAGGCGTAACCCCATTCAGCAGCGGTCATTTTCTTTGACAGTCCTAATCTTTACATGCTTGACAAAAGACAAGTATACGTGTATATATACATATGTGTGTGTGTGTGTGTGTGTGTGTGCATTACACTCTCATCCAAGAAAGATGGATCAAAGATTCGTAAGTAATGTTCTTTTCCTTTCTTTCATTTCAGGTACGTCAGTCTAGGATGTCTGTCTATCGGGTTTGGTTGTGAAGCACACACTGTTAGAGGCGGCCAGGTAGGTAGCGCAGTGCACCGCCAAGTGGAACGCCGCCGTCTGCTCCGTGCATTGCTGGCAGGTAACGTGCGAGAGAGAGAGAGAGAGAGTGAGTAATTGAAAGGCAGAGGATCATCTGGTGTTCAGCCCAAGTGCCAAAGGTGATATTTCATCGTGTGTCATTTAATCCCTTGAGGAACGCAGCAGTTCGACCCTCGGGCTTGATGGTCAGGGCCTTTGACCCGACCCTTCTTCCTTAAGGGTTAGGTCAGGTCCTCAAGGTTCGTACTCTCGAGGGGTTGATAATGGTCTGTTTAAACCTCACGATCTGTTCGGCGTGACTGGAAGTTTCCTAAAGTTTGTCTTAGATTTCAGCTTAGTTGTTAAAAAAAAAAATAAAGGAAATTGTCTGTAGGAGCGAACCTAAATGAAAATGTGAGTTGGTTCTCTCACTGTTGCTGGACTCCGGTTAGCCACCTTTTGATTGGTGAATAGAGATGACGTGACACAAACACACTTCCCTGATATCTTTTTCCCCAATATTCGTCCGTAATATGATGGCTTTTGATCTGCGTCCGATATTTTGTACGATTTCCTTTTTGTCTTCAACTTCCCAGAAAGGCAGTCTGTATGAGACTCGCCTGCTTCCGGTAAACAGCATGTTTTCATCGGTGGCTTACTGGAAGTAAATTGATTCACATCCTTCTTTTCCACTTTGCAGCTGACGGTCTTCCCAATTTGTACCTCCGTATTCTTACACTATTTTCTTGGACGATGTGAGAAATGCAAGGTCTTCCCGTCGCGTTGCGTTCGATTGCTTTGTTATTCTTTAGCTCTAAAGTCATTTTTTTTTCCTAAATATTAGGAGCTCTGAAATACATTAATGATCTGCTGTTTGTGTGATTAGTAGTTTTCCGGAAATGACTGGCTGCTTCTGTAATGGGTTTGAGTGTCGAGTTATATATAGACTCCCTGGAACTACATCAGACTTCCAGACTGTCAGTATGATCCCTCTGCCGCTCTTTGTAGGCCATTTTGATATTGGACCTTGAGGCTGTGGATTGAGAATTTCCGTTGGAACTCGTTTTGAGTGTGTTATCTGTTGCTTCCACTTCTCTTGCCTCGTTTGATTTCCTTTGGTGACTGATACAGCTTACTTAATATTTATTTATTTATTTATCTATTTATTTGTTTATTTAGAGAGAGAGAGAGAGAGAATCTGCATGTGATTTTCATGAAGAGAGCTCGTTAGACCAGCTGTTCTTCAGGGAAGTATTGGTAATATACTGAGCTGCTGGGGTAGAATATGGCCTACGTAACCGGCATAATACATACCTATGGTTTAGAAAGGGAATGTATGTATATTGTGTTCGTGTGTATATGTGTGTGTGGGTATTACCGGACTCCACCTGCTCGACTTTACATCGCGACTGAAAAGTCACCTTTCGCGAAACTGTAACATCGGTATTACAGTCTCGTCAAGAAACTTCTCGCCCTACCCAAAGAGTCTACTGGAAGTAGCACAGCCTGAGGCTGCAAGAGCTTTTAAAAAGGACATGGTAACACCAGGATTCGTTTACACAGATTAGTTTTGGGTAGTTATTAAGAATTAGGAAAAAATAAGGAAAGAAACCGGTGTTGTGGTTGAGAACACCTTTATGATTGTCTGTGGTGTTGATCAGTCAGACACTTTGGATATTTTTGCTTATCCATTAGTCAGTATTGTAAGAGGCTCTTCAAAAATCTTAATAGTTAACAACAGTTAGCAAGTGAAACTGATATAAAATGTAAGCTACAATTACGTAAAGGAAAATACCAATAAAAAGAGACTGAAATTCCAAGGAATTAAATAAAACCAACTCCACCCTCGGCAATGGCTTTCAGGCAACTGGTCAGTGACAGTGACTCCCCCCCCCCTACTAGTGGAACAAAAAAAGGAAACATGAGGAGGGTAGCAGAGATCAATCTAGGCAAAAGGCGGTCCCTAAATTTTGGTTCCCCCCACCGTACTCACTACCTTCGCAAAGTGCAAGAGTCTGCAAAACAATATGTAAAAGTCCAGAAATTTCTGTCACAGTTTACAATGCTGTCCTGTGGCTGACTTCATAAGGTTTTATTAAATTTGCTTCCCCTTGCTTAATAAAAACCCATCTACGGGCATGGAAATGTTTCATAAATTCTTTTAAACAACAGCAACATCACAGATGTTACGCAAAATTTTACAAATTACAGATAGACGTAAATGTTTTGGAATCTTGTCCTTAAATCGTAAAGTAGACCACTCAGTATTCAGAGAGACAGATCCTAACCTGAAACCAATATTGGAATAATTATCTCTGATATTTTGTGAAGATTTTGAATAAAAAAAAAGTTGGAGGAAGGGAAGTGTTTTACATATCTGAGAGTGGACATGGCAGCAAATGGAACCATGGAAGCGGAAGTGTGTCATAGGGTGGGGGAGGGGGCGAAGGTTCTGGGATAACTGAAGAATGTGTGGAAAGTGAACGTTATCTCGGAGAGCAAAAATGGATTTGTTTAAAGGTATGGTAGTCCCAACAATATATTATATGTATGCACGGCATGGGCTATAGATAAGGCTGAACGGAGGAGATTAGAGGTATTGGAAATGAAAGGCTTGAAGACAAGTATGTGGTATGAGGTGGTATGATCGAGTAAGTATTGTAAGGGTAAGAGAGATGTGTGATAATAAAAAGAGTGTGGTTGAGAGAGCAGAAGAGGGTTTGTTGAAATGGTTTGGACATTTTATATTCATGCCATTACAAACCTTATATTTGTAATGAAAGCTGGTAAATAAGATAGGCTCGGAGCCGATAGAAGGATGGTATTTCTTGTCGGAACCAGTATGAGTAAAGGACGGGTTTTCTAGACTACATAGGCCGCAAGAGCCAAAGGTTTTTTGTCACCCAGACCACAAGAAACATAATACGCGTCGCTGAGGCGAATGGAAACTGTATATTTCGGTTGAGGAGTCGCTCGCAGTATCTTTGTTGTCTGATCTTGATTCGGTCGCCAGAGCCACAGAAAATCTCACGAATACAGAAGAAAATACGTTGATTGTGTTAGTATTCATAGTGAGATCTGAGCTCATGTGAACCTCATAGAAGAGTGAAGGGAATGCGTTAAAAGAAATGTGCACTGGTGCACTGTAAGCTACATATGATGTGATGCGTTGCTGTAATCTATGCCTCCTCCTCCTCCTCCTCCGTCTTCTCATCTTCCATGTTCATTTCCTCCTCCTCCTCCTCCTCCTCCTCCTTCCACGTGCTTGATGACGCTGGTGTTGGCTGGTGGGTGGCCGCGCTGGTGTGCCCTCCTTGATGCCGGCCTTATGTAAATGCCTCAGTGGCAGGCGGGCCGGCTTGCCAGAGTCAATTGTCGTGTTTTAAAACTTGGCCGTAGAGAGAGAGAGAGAGAGAGAGAGAGAGAGAGAGAGAGAGAGAGAGAGAGAATGCGTGCCCTGGCCGTGCAGAATTAGAGTGTCTTGTCTGTAAGGGCGTCAGCTGAGGGGCTCTTCTAGTTTGCGGTCCGACGTATCGAGAGGAGAGTGTAAGGGTAGGAGGAGGAGGCGGAGGAAGAGGAGGAGGGAGGAGGAGGAGGGTTGTTTTGCATGTACTGTGCTCCCGCCAGCCGAGTGTGTTGCATTAATTTTCTCGTGGGTGTTGTGAGAGAGATTTATGGTCTTCCTGGAGCGGGGGTCGACTCGGGTGGGTTGCGTTAATGTCATGCCGCCTCATTTAGCCCGGGACCTGACCCGGAGTTCCGACATGACTCGGATCCATGGCCTGACCTGGACCCATGACCCCGGTCTGACCTGGACCGACCCAGGCCCAACGTGGACCCATTGGTCCGGTCCGGGCCATGCGCGGTACACGGTCCAACCCAGACGATCCGGTATTTGTATTAATGCTGCAGTTCTAGCGCCGCCATCACCAGCAGTTGCCTCCACCTGACGCTGTGGTCATCACCAGTACCATTTTCTTAACCATCATCGCCATTGTTGTCATCAGTACCACAAACCACCATCGTCGTCACCGCACCACAACCACACCACACGGCCACTACATCACCATCGCCATCATTTATCACGAAGAAAGTTCTCGCTGGCGCTGGTTACGTGATCGCCCCGCATTCTCCTCAGTGGAACGTAATGAGAAAGAAAATGCGGTAATGCTCTGTTCCGTTTCCCCCAAATTATAAAGAATTATCGCTCATATTAAATCCTGTTGGAATCATAGGCAGTAACTCCAGTTAATAGCGTTTTCTTTTGTTGTTTTTTTCAGTTTTCTATTTAGCTTTGTCATATATAGGTTTATTTCTGGTATATCATAGCATAAGAAAGTTATTATTACCATAAACTGGTGTGTGTGTGTGTTTGTGTGTATAATCATTCACAGTGTGTTATGGGAGAGAGTTTTACTTATACTTGTGTTTTTCCGTCTTCTAACCTTGTAAATATAACAAGTCTTAATCTTACGTACACAGACATATTTACACACCCCAGTTTATGCCAGGCACCAGTTCATGGACCCAAATGGGAGAATCAACAGATGTGTTGCCTGTGAACTGGCAGGATTCGAACTGGGCCCCATTACATTGGTGGATTGCAGGGCTGACCACTGCACTGCGGAAGCTCATGTGTGTATGTATGCGCGTAGTTATCAGTTCGTACGGTACGGGGAAGGCGTTCTGCACTCGTGGGGCCCCATCTCTTGAACTTTTTCTACCATATTGCAACTTTTTTTAAAACTTCAACTTCCTGTCTGCATTAACGCTTTCATCCCTCGGTGTATTCCATTCATCCACCAGTCTCTCTTACGAAAAGGGGGTCCTGCATGTCATTTTCTAGAAACGCCGATGAATTTACCAGACACACCACAGCCAAGCCCCATACACGTTTGCTAGTAAGGCAGGATAGAAATTGCTGGCTGCTAGACTTATATGCCTTTGGGAAAATATGTTGCTGGTGAGCGGGAAGGTTGTGCCGGCAATATGGCAGATACGAAAGTGAAAAGGCGAGGACGAGTGGTTTTGCCGCAGGACAGTGTCATTCCGCCATTATCCGACGTTGTTGTAGGAGCGTCTGCTCAGTATAAGTCCAAGTCCAAAAGTCTTTGGTCAGATGGTCAGCGTCTGCAGTCCACTGAGTCTTGGGTGTACGTTTGGCATCATTTCCAGCCGTCATTAGAGGCGATTAGATGACAATTGAGAAGAAGGTCTTGAGGGCCCAAATCTACTAGTATTCTATATGTTATTTCTTTGCATCTTTTTTTTTAGCAAGTTTCTTGCGTAATTTCATGTTTTTGCCTCTCACTGTTCTATCTGTGTGTGTGTGTGATTACTAGTTGCGATTACTTTTTTCTGTTACGGGAAGAGAGTTTTACACTCGTGTTGCCCTGTCTCATAACCTTGTTTGTATGTTCTATATCTTTACTTCTGTGTAGGTATGGACACATGAAGAACCCCAGCCCGACCCTGGTTGGATGTGGACCGACTGGCACGCCCAAGATTCTTAAATGTTTATGGGGCCCTCCCCGGGCTTGCCCTGTGGTGACTCATGGTCAGTAACGCTGATCACTAAACCAAGACATCACATGTATGCAGTGTTAAGAATACCATTATTAGCGGTCTCGATATTGCTGATGATAACTTAAATACACACACACACACACACACACACACACACACACACACTTTCCATTAGATCATATGCAGACTCATGCGAATGTGAAACATGCTATGTAGATAAAAGCACAACTGAGATGCCTTAAGCAGTCTATCACTTGCGTCGCTTTAACCTAGACACAGTGGTTGTCCAGACATACTTCCACACCAGACTCAGTGCCACACCAGTCTGTGGCTCATCATATAGTGCCACACCAGACTCACTGCTTCATCAGACACAATGCCGTAACAAACACATTACCACACCAGACACTTTGCTTCACCATAGAGTGCCACTCCAGACACAGTGCCACACAAGACGCAGTGCCACATCAGACAAACTGCCACAGAAGCAACAGGGCCACACCGCTCCTGCTACCACAGCAGACAGTGTCACTTTAAACACAGTTACACACTTGATAAAGCAATACACTAGGCACACCGCCTCCCCAGACACAGATCCATGATACTGTTATATTCCTAATAACACTCTGGCGTTATTCATGGAACAGACCCTTAAGCACGGGAGAGCAGCACATGTAGCAGTGTGTGTGTGTGTGTGTGTTGAGGACCAGGAGAAGGCGGCCAGTCAGGTGATGTGTATGTACCCTTGATGTTTCCTGGCTGCTTCTGCTGCCGCTGGTGTTACGAAGGGAGTCACGTCACGGTATTAATAGCTCATGCTGACGATAGTGCCCCTCTGACGTCACTAGGTTTCTCCTCCTCCCGGTGCCAGTACACCAGCCTCACTCGGAGAGCCAGATTATGAGGAACTAACTTGGAAATACAGTAGCTGCCCTCCTCTGTGTGTGTGTATGTATCGCAGGCAGAGGGGGCAAGGCAGAGAGGGAGAGAGATGTCTCATGTTGAGATGATGGGCCTCGGTTGGTGGCCGGGTTATCTTGTCTGGGTGGGAGATTGATCTTGATTTCTTTTGGCTCAAGAGCGGCGAACTTATTATTGTCTACTCCTGTGGTCGGTGCTGCAAAAGAGGATACTTAATGTAGGGGAGGGTCCAGGGCCTGGGCCTCGTTGATTGAGTTACAAGTTACGTATTGAGGGAAAAATGTTCACAAGGACTTGACGGCAGTGAATGCAGCTCACTTAGGAAGTGAACTGTTTACGACTGTTGAGCAACGGTGATGGGATTATGCAATAAGGTGTATAACGAGAGAGCTATTTACTATATAGGCAAAAGTTGGAATACTTTTCACTTGCCTGAGGAAGAACATTGTTGGGGGTACATCTTGTAATGTTCGGTGGGAATCATTTCTGAAGTCGTTAATTTTACAAGTGCATACCGTGCGAGGATGCGAGAGTAATTCTGCTGGCAAAGTTTATGTTTGGTCTGTTCGATATCAATAGGAGGGGCAAACTCTCATGTGTATCTATAGCCCCGACTCGAGTCGGGCAACATCATCAAAGTGTCTCCTGATCTTGTTACTGGAACTAAGTATATGTAATTCTTCTGACATGATATTGTGATGTATTGATTTCACTCCGTCCATATTCTAAAAGATTTTGTTAAAGTGCTTACTGAATGATAGTTATAAGGCTACTCACAGTTAGACCCAAGAAATGATATGTAACATCTTTTGAGGCAGAAGTTCTTGTTAATTCACCAACCTTTTCTGAACTCGGGGTATGAAGAAATCCAGAGAAACGGGACTCTTAATTCTATCATGGGTAGCTTGGTTATGCTTGTGTCATGCTTCAGACACAATCGTACCACAGTTTTGCGGAAGTGAGTTTAGTGCAGTCAGTGAGGAAAGAGAACCGCTTAAAATCGGACTGTCTATCGTGGATCTTTTCACAAGAGTAAGGTCCCTATGGATAGTAAACAGTTCAGTTTGAAGTGTAAATGTCCAAATAACTGACCGTGACATCCTCTTTTCGGTAAAATTCATCAGTACGTAATACGACAGTAACACCAGCGATTCGTAACACCAGTCTGCAGCACCAACGATACGAACAGCAGCACCAGTGGCTTGTTGTAGCGACCCGCCTGTATACATAATTTGTGAGAGGTTGAGTTCAGTGGTGATCGTGTTAACGTGATAACGGGCGTCTTTATTGACTTTTACCCTCTACTCTGGCTGTAATCTTAGCTGGGGCTTTGAGGGGTAGGGATAGGGGGAGAAACGGTGATATAAAAGAAGTTAATTTCCCACGGGGCAGGACGGTGCGTTTTCCGACCGGTATGGTGAAGTTAATGAATACTTTACACTCTCAGCCCAGCAGCAGTCGTCGTAACCCGCGTGGATGGATGTCTACCATTTGAAGGGGGGAAAAAAAAAGAGGAGGTCTCGAAAGCTTCTTTGCGTAGATAGGGATTGTGTCTGCCCGAGCATCCGGATTGTCACAGTAAGAGGACTTGATTCCAGTCGTTCTGTCCCTTATGCAAGGAAGACCAAGCCTTCCCTCGTCTGTCGAGTCTTTTGTTGTTTTGGAGGAGGCAAGAATAACCCGCAAACCTTCACGTCATATTTTCTCAAGCCCTCTGTGTCAGGCGCTAAAGCAGTGAGAGGCGCAGACAATTAGAGATCAGATGTACGCATTGTACACATTTTTCTTTTAACTAATGTGACGTTTGCCTCCCATTGTGGACTGGGGCCAGCTGCTAACAGCTGTGAGTGCTTCAAGCCTCTTTCTACGTTGATGGGTCAGTCTAGTTATAACAGCTCCAAATCTTCGTGTGTCTCTCTCTGACCGAAGATACCTGTACCTTTTTATATGTAACCACTGTGTGACCCCCACCATTCAAGCGAATCTTTCTCGTGACTTTCTCCTGCTTGGTGAAGGGACTTTGGTGGACTTATCGCCTCTCCTGTTAGGAGTCGCATCTATCCTGGTGTGCAGTGGTTCAGACGTAGGGAGGTGGTGGGAACCGACCTGCTTAAAACCAGGTTAAATACTTGCGTGTTGATACAAATGGGAAATATCAAGGACGAACCTGCTGCATCATATATGAATAAAGATAAAAAGTATATATATATATATATATATATATATATATATATATATATATATATATATATATATATATATATATAATATAGCCGCAGGATTCCTTGCTCTTTAGGGCTCCTGCCGCTTGAAGGCTGCGCTACTTCCAGCAGTAGGGATGTCTTGACCTTCTTTGGAGGGAGACGTTTCTCGACAAGGTTTTACTCTATTTCGTCGATATGCAATGATACAGCCTCGCCGAAGGTGACTTTTCGCTCCTGGAGGAGTCCGGTAACACACACACACACACACACATACACACACACACACACACACACATTACGTATGCATAACTTGCTGGATTTCACCTACAAGTGATTACATCACTAGCGAGAAGTTATATTCATCGAGGCTGTATCATCATCAGAGTACGAAAATAGTACGGTCACATCGAGGAACTCCTCACTGCAAGTGAGTCTGTCATTTTCCGGCTCCTGCATGGTATGCAGTGTAGAAGCTGCAGGAGCCCTATAAAAGGGATCCTGGAGTTATATATATATATATATATATATATATATATATATATATATATATATGGCCATCGGCAACTCAAGGGTGTGCCGTTTTGATAACTGCTTCTTTCCCTACACG
>JAYMFT010195256.1:0-11785 GCA_038088735.1 Panulirus argus
CCCCCCCCCCCCCCCCCCCCCCCCCCCCCCCTCCCCCCCCCCCCCCCCCCCCCCCTCCCCCTCCCCCCCCCCCCCCCCCCCCCCCACTTCTACCTACTTACCTCCCCACCCCTGGTACCGTTAGAGTCGCTGGGCTGGTTGAGGATGGAAGCTTTTTCGTGGGTGGTGGTGGAGGAGGAAGCGGGGTTAGCATTGTATGCACATAGTCCCGTAGTCCTGGGGCGCTGGACGTTGGCGGTGGATGTAGCCCCCCCCCCCCCCTCCTCTCTCTCTCTCTCTCTCTCTCTCTCTCCTCTCCACCCAGCTGGACTTGGCTGTCGTCCCGATTGGATTTCCGTCGCCCTCATCTCTTGCTTCGTGGCTTGAATTATGCGACGCTTAGTTGTTTAGGGGGAAGGGGAGGGGGGAGGGGAGGGGACGAGACCACTCCGATGATGTCCAGGCACAGAGGGGGAGGATTGGTTTTGTGGGGGATGGGGGGGGCGTCTGCACCGTCGCTCCCCTCCCCACTCCCTAGTTGGAAGAGGTCCCGTCGAACCCTCTCTCTCTCTCTCTCTCTTTCTCTCTCTCTCTCTCTCTCTCTCTCACACGGACGTCGGTCGTGTACGATTATCGTTATCATTATCATCGTCATAAGCGGCTGGTTCGTTGCGGCACCCCCAAGCTCAACCTGCGGGCGGTAGCGCAAAAGGATATTTACAGAGCGTCACAAAGGGTTCTCTGTCGAACCCCGCCCCCACCCAGCGGCCGGAGGGTCGTCACATAGGTTGTTACAAAGTTGGTTCTGTTACGCGAGGTTACAGTCTGTCACACCGTAAGTCTGTCTACCAAAAAATTGGACGATTTCAGGATCTTGTGTATTAACAGTAAGGTGTTGTGGGCGAGTCTAAAATCCTTGCGGCGGGAGGGGGAAGTGCCGCCCGAGGGGTGTTCACTTTCCACACGTATTTCTTTGGTAGTGTAGACGAAAGACAGACTTTTCACTTCCATCCAAAAACACCAAAATTCGTAAATACTTTTCCCTGTCTCTTCTTTTTCCCCTCCCATAATCCAATCTATATTTCAATCAAGGCCCGGCCCTTCACGTGGACTTTTAAAGTCCGTGACTGGAGCTCCCAACATGAAAAAGAAAAGTAGGTTTGTTTTATTCTGTATGTAACTTATACTAGGAGTGTTTTATCTAGAATCAGTTCTGGTCGATGTGTGGGACTAGAAAACGCATTTTACCATATGCCTGGTGTAGTAGGGCCTGTCTCCTATGCCCTGTGGCGTCTGCGAGGAGACTGGCGCTGCTAGTGTGAATATATCATGTGTAGTGGAACCCGTCTGCTCTGCTACACCTTCGAGGGGAGTTGTCCTGATGTCTTATTCACGCAAGCACGGGGTACGGCCTCCCCCCTGGCGTTCCTTACCATGGCAAAGGGGTGTGGAGGAACGCGGGCCGCCGCCAGCTCTTAGTCTGCTTGATCGGGTTGATGAGGGGAGGGCTTTGTCCAGGAGAAACATTTTGCCTCACGTCCTAATTTTATTTGGCCAGTCTTGACTTTACTGGCCTCCAGTCCTGGTTGACGCAGCAAATTGGTACACGCAAGAGCTTGTGGATTCGCTAGGCACATATATGTACAAGTTGTGTGTTATTATAATACAACCCCAGAACCCTCCGTTTCTGGATCTGCTGCGGCCTCGAGGCTGCACTCCAGTCAGAAGCAGGGTAATGAGGGATTCCTTTGGAAATGAGGAGACTCCTCTTCGTCAACAGACTATTTGAGCATCCCCGCCCAAAGGTGATTTTTCGCTCGTGGTAATACCTATATCTACCTGTCTAATTTTTTTCTTCCTTAATTCAAAAGCTCGGTCAATTATTTATGTATTGATTTAGGAGAGTTTCCATTTGTGTCTTAAGAATTTAACGACCCCCCTCAACCCCTCCCCCGCCCGGGTCGAACCCCGGTGATTAAGGTAGGATAGCTGGTCGAGTCTTCGTGGGGTCCTCTAGCCTGCCCCTCCCACATCCCGGGCTGGGCCCTAGATGTTGTTGGGTCGGGTCGCTGGTCGACAGGAGTCGGTTGGTCGAAACGCACAAACAAGCAAGTGCAGGATGACTGGCACAGGTGCCATGGTGACCCCCTCCAACTTGTGGTGTCTTCTTTCCCCCCTCCCCCCCCCCCTCCCTTCCCGTTCAATTTGCGCCGCCCCGCGACCCACCTAAGCCACCCCAACCGCCCCGTATCTCAGGGGGCGGGCTGGCTGGTGGGTGTCTCAGGCTCCCCCCGCCCCCCGGTCGAGGTATGTGGTCAACTTCCTCAGCAAGGATGAAAAGTCGACCAAGTTATGAGAGATTGGGGGTCCCAGCGCCTCATATTTCAGCATGATGAATGACCCGGCGGGTGACACTTTTATAAAGCGTCCATCCCCTTCTGGGTGCATGGGTGACTGGCGGGGCCGACCCCCGGGAGCTACGGCCGCGTCCGACCCGATAGTGGCGGGTGGTGGGTTATAGCTTCTTCTTCCTCCCCTCCCCCCACCGGGGGGAGGGGGGTGGCGAAGATGAGTGCATTCCCGGCCACCACCACCACCACCACTTAACGACCATCACCACCTACTGCCACTATCACCACCGTGTGCTACCACCACCACCACCACCACATGGTAACGCTGACATCACCCACGGCTTACCACAACCACTGCTACCATCACCTGGTAACTATGACTCTTGTGCTACCATGCAGTCACAACCCCCCTTTCCCCTTCCCCTCCCCGCTACCACGCACTCGCTACCACGCCAGCCTCCCCCTACCACCCACTCGCCACCGCACCAGCAGCCTCTCCTACCATGCACCTACCATGCACCCACCGAGCCTGTTTGACTGGTCCTCGGGCAAATGACTTTGGCAAGTCTGGTTTTGTGTCCAGTGAGGAATGTGCGTCTTTGGGGCCCTCACTGTGGACGGCACAGTCTCTGTCAATTCCTCCATTATTTATGGTCTATTTCGAGAGGAAGTCTTGGAGTGCGGACAAGTGAACAGCTCGAGTGGCCTGTGGTAGGCAGGTGGTGGCGCCCGAGGGAAACGGAGAGGGGTAGAGAGGGAGACTGGAGGTCGAAGGGCGACATGCAGATAGACAGACAGGGAGACACTCAAACGGAAATGGAAGCTTAATAAAAACTGTCTGATATTCAAGGCGAGGACAAAAGATCGTCATGCCAGTGAGTCACATAATGACGAAGGTAAATCGGCACATGACGAGGTGACGGTGTGACAGTGTGTCATGGAAGCGGCGGCGTATGACACTGAGGTGTCGTTTTCTTTGTATGGAGCCGTCAGTCGTGGACGAGTCCCGGGCCAGGATGCGAATCTCTCGCTCCTCTCATGAGAGGTGCGGGTCGGTAGTGTATCAGGGTATTTACCCCCGTCTCCTTTCTTTAAAAACAGGCACGACCATCCTCTGTCGTCTGCTCTGCGTCCTAGCTTTGGTGTGAGTAGGAATGCTAGAGCAAGTGCCGTCCGTTCACTCTCTCTCTCTCTCTGGACGAAGGGAGAGACAGATACAGACAGATAGACAGTGTCGTCTGACGAGGGTCTGTATTACGTCTGGGTAAGGGACGTGTGACGTGAAGATGCGGCGTTGCTGCGTCACTTGAGCCGTTTGCAGATAAGGGGCGTGTCATGTGAAGATAGTGGTGCGTGTCATGTAGCCCGCCGTTACTCCATTAGGCGTGTCATTTGGATCACGTGCCGGTGAAGGACGTGTTGCTGCTTGGCGCACGTGCAGCTGACTGGCACACGTCATGGAGAAGAGGGGCGTGATGTGGTACAGTTGAGACTTAGCCATGAACCGAAGGGGGGACGTGTTACGGAAGCCAGGGGTTTAGCAGAGGTCATGTCATCTCGACCACGTGCAGTGAGGGGTCATGTCATCTGGACCACGTGAAAGTGAGGAGGCTTTTTTGACCACGTGGCTGGCTCGTCAGCAGTGGACCAAGTGCGGGTGGATGATTGGGTTACGTGGCACCCCCACCCCCCACCCCACCCACCCATGGTGGGTGGAGGAACGGACGGCAGCGAACCACACGGGGTCATCAGACCCTGTGTTCGACTCCCAAGGTGTGTAGACACGATTACCGAGGATTGCGTTCCTCTTCCGGCCTTTGCCCCCTTGTCAAGCACGCCACCTGGTCAGGCCGTCGCCACTGGGTCGGTACCTCGCTGGCCAGTTCTTGAGCGTAGGGCGGCGTAGTCGCTGACGCAGTGCGTAAAGAGCGTTGCGCGATGGGGTGCGGTATCGGAGAGCACAGTGTGACGGAGTGTGGTGTATTGGAGCCTAACTTGGAGGTGTGTGGCGCAGTGGCGTAGACTGTAATGGAGCCTGATGTAGCCGAGGACGGCGCAGGGTAGAATAGCCTGGCTGGATTATGGCGCATTGGAGTCTAACGTATAGGAGCATATATTGTAGCGGAGCGTTGCCCGGCGTAGCTTAATGTGGCCCTAACTCACACCGACCTACCATAGCGGCGCGGGGAAGCAGCCGAGCTGCGGTGGCTCCGTTTGACTTACAACAAAGATGTCGTAAAGAAGGACGTTAAGATGACGTAAATCAGAGGTCGTGGGCGATCGTAATTCGCACCTGCATGACTTCCACGTATTGGCGCACGCACGTGGCGCGTGGGTAAATACATAAATGCGTACAGATGGAAGAGTTTGGTATGCATATTCCTCACCCAGGAATCGATGCTTCTTTGTTTTTCCCGGAGTGTTTGGCTTATTTGACGTATCGCATTTACTGGGACGTGACCAATTGCGTCGCACACCGGCGGAACTCCAGAGCAAGTCGGAGGGGAAACTCGACCCCATCGACGGCAGGGTTTAGGCCCTTTATTCCTTCTGTTTCTTGCTCCGCCCTGTGCCTTCGTACAATAAACTTGAAATTGCCCCCTGTTAGTGTGGACTGTTTGGGAATTGATGAACGAACTAGCCAGGATTGATTAACGAAGGGGAACAGCTTCGTTGGACTCGTTGAGCGTCTGCGTCATCACCAGGGGTGCCCCTTCCAAAGTTTACGCCGGGGATGTCAGAAGTCTTGAAGTGGGTAGGGTTGAGGTAATGGCTGGGGTTGAAGCCGGAATGAGCGAAGGAGCAACAAACACGGGCTCCTGAGTCCCAGACCCCAGCTGTGGGGGTAGAAGACCTCCCAAACCACCGTAAGGTAGGTATACGTAAGGTAAGGTAAGGCTCCAGACCCAGCTGTGGGGGGTGGAAGGCCTCCCAAACCATTAGTGAGAAACAGCAGTTGTTAGCAAAGGTAAATGAGAGAGAGAAAGAAGAAATAACAGTGATAGTTTGGGTTTGATGTTTGTGGATAGGTGCTGATCTCCTCCGTTGGGTTGATCGTAGGTTGATGGGGATCGGTAGGAAGACGTATATAGAGAGTTGATGATGGTGTTGGTGCGAGTTGTGAATTGACGTTTGGGTAGCAGGTGGAATTATGCCGTTAACAGAGACGAATTATCTGTAGAAATCCATTTAAGGAAGGGTTTAGGACTGTCCAGTTGGTGATGGTGTGGATGTTGGTAATAGTGGTTGTAGTGGTGATAAGTGGTAGCATTGGTGGTGGTTGGTATCTATGATTATGACGCGTGGTAATGGTTGTAGTAGTCATGGTAGGAGCAATTGTGGTAGCATTGGTAGTGGCCGTGTGTGTGGTGTCGTGCCTCGATGATCATGGTATCAGCGGTAGTGGTGGTAACAGTAGCGGTGGTAGGTAGGCTCTGCCAGTGCGTCGGGGATCGAGCCCCGTCCCAGCGGTAGCCCATAACTACGTCTATTGTGGCGGGAGTTTCAAGTTCAGATTCAATAAAGTGATCACATTGGGCGGTCTTGATTGCCAGTAATAGGCACGCCCACCATGTTTTCAGGGCGTTTTTAACTTTTTTTCTGGCATACGCGCGTGTGTGTCATTTAAAAAGTGATTCACGGGAATAGGTTTGGTAATGTGTGAATCTCCCCACGTTCCCCCCCAACCCCACCCCCTCTTCGGGCACCTCCTACCTTCGTCTGTCTGGCTGGTGGTGGTGTACCACGTCTTGCGGATGTAGGTCAGAATTTTTATGAGGAATTAGAGTGATATTGGCGGAGGAAGAGGAGGAGGAGGAGGAGGAGGGGTTTATATATGAGGCTGTGAAGGTGGAGTGGGCGATATTGGCTCGTGGAGAAGTGTATTGACTATTGCGACCCCCAGGTAAAACATTGAAATGTTTCGTTTCATGATTTTTTTTTCTAATTTCATTTTCTCCACAGTTGTTTTTCTCAATTGTAGTCTGCTCTCAGATATCTCTGATGATTTTCTTTTTTTTTGGGGGGGGCTTTGTATATTTTTATGCTTGCTTGAGTCTGGTGAGGACGTGTTGCGTTTTCCTATTCTTGTTTGTCTGTAGGTACGTGTGACCCCGGTGTGGGGAGGGGAGGTTGTTACCTGGCCGTGTGCTATGGCGCCGTGCCTACGCAGTTCTTGCGTTCGGAGGTGTTCCATTTTATTGCTGGCTATGCAGTTTTTCAGGCCTCTTGGCGTCAACACATCCGAGCCGTTCGAGTGTTACATTTTATTGATCGAGTGTCTTGTTCTTTTACGCGACTGTGTATTGCATCCCAAGTGTTTTCTCTGCAACCGGCCGGTGTGGGGTGAAATGTTTTATGCCGTCTCACTTCTGTCCACTAACCTTTTCGGAAAGAGGTATACGCAAGGTAAGGTAAGGTCCCAGACCCAGCTGTGGGGGTAGAAGACCTCCCGAACCACCGTAAGGTATACGTAAGGTTGCTAAGGTAAGGTCCCAGACCCAGCTGTGGGGGTAGAAGACCTCCCGAACCACCTTAAGGTATACGTAAGGTTGCTAAGGTAAGGTCCCAGACCCAGCTGTGGGGGCAGAAGACCTCCTAAACCATCGTAAGGCATACTTAAGGTAAGGAGTGTAAATTGATTAACCGATTTTTATCTTTATTGCATATTTTCCCTTCATTACATACTTTTTACGGTAATCATCATGTCGTGAACGTATCTCGTAGCATGGGGTGCATTGCTTTGAAGTGCATAGCATTCATGTCTGTAAGAATACATTAGTGTCATTCAGGTTGTACATTTCCTTGTAATTGTGTTTTACTTTAGAGATTACAAGTTTTTTCCCTCTCTCTCTTATCAGGTATGTAACGTGTTGAAGCGCCCTGGCGAGCGAAGCTGTGAGTACAAAGTGTGGTAAGAATGTTGTAATATCGAGATAGTGTAGAGTATAGTGCATGCTGTGAATTCTCTTGATGTATTGAGTCTTAACTTCGACTCGTGTGTGTGTGTGTGTGTGTGTGTGTTGGAGACGGACGGCGCGTCGCGTCGACCACAGATTCCCATAGCGGTTCGATCATGGGGATGAAAGAGGTCAAGAAGCGGCCTTCTCTCATTCTTTCTCATTAGCCTACAGGACTTTGATTATTGGCTGCCATTTGAACGAGCCTCTTGTTCCCTTCCCTTCCTCCCCTTCAGGGATTTTACGAGCCACGTGTTCTGCCAGGTATAGAGTTGACACAAGTGACTCCCCCTAGTAGGAACGCCTGAGTCGCTCTCTGTTCCTTAGGTTGGAAATGGAAGCTTATCATTTGATGGTCTGTGGGTGGGGACTGGGTTGCTTGCACCTCCTGTACAACACCTGGTCTCTCCACCTGTCTTATCTAGTCTCACGAATTGGAGGTTTTATTTGCGTATGGACTCCAGCACCCGTTGCCTCCGACCTCCAGCTCAAGTTATCACTCTGGAAGGCCCGTAGGAGGAGGAACTTGGCCTTCTGCGTCCCTGGATCGTTCGTTTTCTTTGCCGTATTCAACACTTTGCGGGGCGGCTTCCAACAGCTATGTCGGGTGTATCAGGTAAAGTCGCTAGCCCTACCGAATGGGGTATTCATATCGTAGGTAGATAGGTAAGTAGGTTAAAGTACTCGTAGGTAGTTGAAGTACACTTTCCCAACATTCTACATGCCTAGTAGGAGCCTGCTTCCCTTTTACCATCGTCAGACCAAAGGACAGTATATTCCTGCATATAGAGACCTATTAAGTACTGCAGAATCTTTTCCCTTAATTTTCTTGAACACCCAATTTTAAAACGTAGTCTGTTTAGTGGGAAAGCTTATAGCAAGGGAAGTGCTTGCAGGGGGCCGTTTCTGGCGTCATCCTCTGCAAACAGCAACGTTAGCAAGAAGGCTCAGGCCGGGTAATATGTCTTTCGAATGTAAGAGGCTGAGAGAGAGGGCTCAAGTTCTTTTTCACAAGTATACAAGGGGTAGGCTTGTTAAGAGGTACCAAGATAGAGCTCAGGTTCTTTTTACAAGAGTCTACAAGTAACCGGCTTGTGATGAGAGGTGAAGAAACAGCTCAAGCTCTTTTTCTACGAGAGCCCTACAAGGAACAGGCTTGTATTACAGAGGCCAGAAGAGAGAGCACAGGCTCCACTTTCGCAAGCCTAAAGATTTCTTGCGAGCGCTTAACTATGCAGAAGGTCTGCTGCGGAGAAGGTACAGGAAGAAGTCGCTTTTTAAAAGCGAGCCAGAATGGATGAATTTTTCACTCCGTACACATGGAGTGCAAGTGGCAGACTGGCGCTTGTGTGGAGTGGCCTAGGCACGACCCTTGAGCACAAAGGGCACGACCCTTGAGCGCAAGGGTGCGACCCTTGAGGCATGACGGCGTGACATTTGACCTGATCCACGGTACGTGAGGGTCGTAGAGTCGTCGTGACCAGTGGTCGTACCGTTGTGCTCAGAGGGTTACATCTAAGCATTCTGCAGGTGATGGTCCGGAAATAAGAAGACTGAAACATATAACAATAACGGTAAAAGGTGACCTGCAGCATCAAACAGTCTGCTGGACCAAGCCCTCGCCAAGGAAGCTTAAGTCTCGGACGCCCTGAGCTGCGGGGTTAGAGAACAACAGCCCCGGGATATACAGGCCCACAGCTGCTGTGGTACAGCAGGAAACAGGAAGACAGAAACGCCAAGCTCTCGTCTGTTTCTCAGGACGCCTTGGGATGTCTTGAGGGATAGACGAGAGCTTGGCGTCTGTGTCTTTCTGTTTTCCGTGGGTTTTACCTGGATATAATCCCCACGGCGCCATTGTGGTTATTTGAATGTGTATGTCTTAGTGTTGCTGGGAGGCATTCTGAAGTGCCGCGCACCGATTGATGTGTGGAATTGTTGATAATAATGATAGTAGTAGAACAGGAATGATGATGATGATAATGATAATAACGATAATGATGACAATATTGATAATGATAACAGCAATGATGATTGGGAGAAGAGGAAGAATTCCTCGGCCGTGGGACACTCTCTCTCTCTCTCTCTCTCTCTCTCTCTCTCTCTCTCTCTCTCTCTCTCTCTCTCTCACACTTTCCCATAACCTCCTCACCTCAAACAAAAGTCAGGTCTAAAAAAAACACCTGAGGAACACACATTAAGTAAGCCCCGTTTTATTTCTTGCGCGTTTTACCTTTGCGGACGAACCTGGCTCTGATTGGTAGCAAAGATTCCGCCCGCGTCGTGTAGGCTTGCTGCGGAAAAATGGAAGGTCGATTAAGCTGAAGCGACGGGAAGGCCAGACTTAACTCTACGGGGGAAAATGAAACTCGGGGCAATAAAGAACCATCCATAACTTTGACCCGTGGCCACTACCACGTCTCTTTCACCCTTTAGCCACTCCTCTCGCCTCTCTCCTCTCCCCACGCTCCCCTCGCTCTCTCAGCACCCCCTGCTCCCCCCCCCAACCCCCGGCCCACCACCGTAGCAGCAACAGCAGCAGTAGCTGCCTCTCTCTCTCTCTCTCTCTCTCCCCCTCTCCCACCAGCTCTCTCTCTCCCCCTCTCCCACCAGGCTCATTTGAAATTTAAAATTCGTGTCTGTGCATAGGTGTTCCCGCGTCGTCCCAGTGTCACATGAATGCCTATGGTCGCTCAGCCGAGGGCGGCGCGTCGGGGGGAGGGGAGAGAGAGAGAAAGAGAGGGAGAGAGAGAGAGGTAGAGAGGTTGCTGAAGCGAGAGAAAGGGATGATGGAAGGAAGATGGAGGGAATGCGGAAGGAGACAATGAAATGAAAATGGCAGAAGAAGGTGAATAAAGGAGAAAGGAATGAGGAAGCATTAGACAGACTGGCACATGTAGATATTTGATCCACGTCTCTTCAGTTTGCTATCGCTCGGGTCACATGTCCGGAGCGCCCATGGGAGCATCCCTGGACTGGATCGTGGGTGGAAGTTGACGTCCTCTGGCATGCAGCAGGGCGACCACACCAGCCAGGCTCCACAGCACGTAAGAAATGCATGGTAGCGGCACCAGACGGCTTGGTAAGGCAGGGTCTCGCGAGGGAGGCGTTGCTGGCACACGGGGCTACGGAGGTAGGGTGAACGGTACCTGTGGGGGCTGGAGTAGAAAGGATAGAGGGGGGGAGTAGGAGAGAGTAGACGAGGATGGGGGTTGTAAGTAGAGGAAGGGAATCGTAATTGGATAGAAAGGCGGTTGAGTGTAATGGGTGGTACAGGTACCACATACAACTGTACCTGTAACAGAAATGAATGTACCCGTATCTGTATCACGTGAATGCCTGTAGTCGCCAAGCCGAAGGACGGGACTGGCCGTACTAGAGACATGCCATTTTAATGGCGCTCGAACATGTATAGGCGCAGCATTAAAAGTTTGTTTACGTTTATACAGTCCAGTAAAACGTTTATACGTATTAGCAAGCTGTTGGAAACGTTCATGCAAGTCTGCCCACCGCTGAAAACGTTCGAGCCCTTGTTAACGTTGCATTGACAACGTTTATTTTTACGTATGTGACCTCCACACGGACGCATACATGCCCGCCGAGGATGTATTATACATTATACAGCGGTTCCTGTACCCGACACTGCAGCTGTAGGGTAGCGTCACGTTACGGCAGCGGGCGTGAGAGCCTCCCGTAACGTGATCTCGAGTGTTACTATCACGTGATGGCTTTAGGCGTGCCAACCCCCTCCCGTAACGTGTAACCGGCTCTTACGCCCGCGTGACCGTCACACAACACGGCCAGCCTTGCCAGCCTTTCCCCGAAGCGTCACTACTACTGCAGTGTGGCCCGCCGTAACGGTTGCGTGTCACCGGCGAAAGGCGTGCCAGTCCCCCATAAAAATTCATGTGACATTTTCTTTGTCCTTTCACAGTCCCGAGTCTTCGCAGGTGTCAGGCAGTGAGGGAATTCAGACCGGTGGACCTCCAGTCGAGGAGCACTCCAGTCCCTCCTCCGCCGTCTGTCACGGTGGTGTAGCCTTGACACACGACACTGGCTCTCATGACAGGAGTGGCACGGCGTGGTGACACCCCCCCCCCTCGTGACCTAAGCTTGACACATGACACTGGCTCTTATGACAGGAGTGGCACGGCATGATGACACACACACCCCTGTGACCTAAGCTTGACACGTGACGCTGGTTATTATGACAAAAGTGGCACGGCATAATGACACTACCCCTGTGGTGTGAGTCCGGCACTTGACACTGGCTCCAGTGACGAGGAAGGCTGATACATGACACCCTCCCTTACTGTGAGCTGGACACACACTTTGTCATATATGGCTGGCATACGAGTATGGCAGTACGTCTTTTGTGTTGGAGGCTTGACACATCTCTCGAACCAAGGGGCGCCGTCTCGTTTGTGTGTGTGTGTGTGTGTGTGTGTTTGAGAGAGAGAGAGAGAGAGAGAGAGAGAGAGAGAGAGAGAGAGAGAGAGA